>JAABKJ010075445.1:59382391-59466347 GCA_011634705.1 Andricus grossulariae | reverse complement strand
ACACTCCTAGGGGGTCATCCACAAATTATGTAAGACTATTTGTGGGTGAAGGTGTTTATTAAAATATTACTGTTTCTTATAAGGACGGGACCAGATAATCTTAATTTAGAAGAACTTTCACTAAAGGAAAGTAGCAGGATCCAAGGATATTGCAACTTAGAGAAAAGGGCAGCAAAAATTCGATCTGTTTGACCAAAAGTGAATTTCCTTTGATAAAAATACGTAATTCGTGTCGTTATAAGATTTGTAATAACTATAGGGTGAATAATATTAACTGTCAGGCGCAACTGTTGGATTTTGACGAAGCAGTACAAATTTCAGCCAACTAGTTGAATTTTCAATCGAAAAGAATTGATTTTCAAATAAGAATCATAATTTTCCACCCAAAGAAAAAAATTAAATTTTCAACAAAAGAGTTCTATTTTCAACCAAGGATAATAACTTTCATCCAAAATTATGAATCAGTAACCAAAAGTTATCCAGAAAGAAAGATCAATTTTTAACCCAGAAGATTAATTTTTTGCAAAAAAAAGGAATAGGTACAGGTTCAGTTCGAAAAAAAAAATTAACAGAAAAAACGGATATGTAAATAAGTCATTATCTAGCAACCAATTGCATTCACATTAATTTTTGAAAATAGACTCAAATTTTCAACTGAATAATTGAATTTTCAACAGAATAGTTCTATTTTAAAATAAAATAATGGGTCTTTAGAAAAAAAACTCAACGTAGAAGTTCAGTTTCCAACCAAGTATTTAAATACGTTTGAAAAACTGAACCTCTGTTTCTTGTTGCAGAATTGAGCTTACAGTAAGAGTTTTCACCTAATGGCGAATCTACTCCTTGTATTTCTCGTGGCAATGGTGAAGTCTTTGCAATACTGGGCGAAATAACACAGTTCTTCGTGGAATATATATATGAAAGAAATAGGCCCTGCAAAACGGGTAGGAATATACATGTGCAATGGGAGAGTTGAAGAGATGACGACAGGAGAAATCAAGGAATCTCCACTAGGCTCACATAATTCAATTTCGAAGAATTTTAAAACAATGACAGTAGACGAATTTCGCCGACAACGTTAGATCTAGACATTTCTCGTTCAACATGGTGCCTTGGCCTCCGGAGACTTTTCGAAACAGATTCGAATTTTAATTTTAAAAGTACATCAGTCCTGCCGCAAAACTTGATTTTAATAATTCCATTCCTTTCCTCTGATTTTCTCCTGTTTAATTTATCATTTTCCCTGGCCATTAATATTTAAAGACCAGCATATTAATTTTGTAAGATTACTGATATAGAAGTTTTCCTTTACAGAATAAAACTATTTCCAATTGGAATTTTGAGTTAATTTATTAATTTTGGAAAAAATGCAATTAAGTTTTGAACAAGAAGGTGAGTTCTCAAGAACGAAATAATATTTGATATTTCAACAACAAAAAATAAATTTCAAAATAATAGTTGAATTTTCTAGCAAAAGGATGAATATTTAACTAAAATGATGTACCTACAACAACAAAAAATATATCATCAACAAAACAGTGCAACTTTCAACAAATAAAGATAAATTTTCAAGCAAGAAAACATCCAGACCTCGAATGTTTCAAATTTCTGACTATACATATTATTTCAGCTTTAAGCTCATGGTGAGAGATAATGTGACTTACGAAGGGTTCACAGAAGAAACGAAATGTAATCTTCACAGCGGTTTCGGAGCAACCTTCACTTGTAGAAAAATTACCTTTACGTGTTAAGATTTACACATCTCATGGGACCTGGTTACGATGTTCACTCTATCAAATCGATAAAAAAATAATATATCTTTAATTTCAACTTGATTTTCTTGAGTTATACTGAAATCAGAATTCATCACAATTTCTATTTTCTTCTAAACTTTATTTGAGTTTGTCCAAAATGTCCGGAATGCGGTTACGGTATGCTAAGGTGGAAATTGCAGCGTCCTCGCATGCGAAAATAAAACCTTCTGTACCTGAATTAAGCCCTGATGATTTTAGAGAAGCGAAAGTTTGTTCCTTCGACAAGGACTGTTTTTCGACATTCCTGTGAAATTTTCCGTGCATTTTCTTGTCGAGTAGTTCTTGATGAAATTTTTCAAATTCTGCTTTCTTCACTTCGGCTTTCAGGAGTGTAGCATCTAGATGAAGTGATGAACTTTCCTCACTTCTGACTTAAAAATTCAGGCCAAGGGTCTCAGAAGCCTGCTCCGCAGCTTTGTGAAGGAACGCTCCTTTTCCAACCATCTCGTGATTCCTGAACATTTTCAGGAAAGGATATTTACCATTTGCAACGATGTAAGCTGTACTCAAAACAATCCGGTTATGAAGACACTGAAGATTCAGAAGTCCGCGTTCGCCTTGACGTCGTCAAATGTATAATCGCGAAACTGACGAAATGATATGCGAGCTTTTATGCATATGCATGATCTTACGTGTGGTGACATCAAGAGCCTTAAGTTCTTTCTTCTTCCACTGAAACACCCCAAACGAGGGAACACCAACAATCTTTCCTTGCTTCAGATGAATTTTGGACATTTATCCAATCCAAAGTCCATCCCAAACTCTCCTGTGTACTTCTTGACGACGATATTTATGGCAGTTTGAAGTTTGCCTTTACCAGAGGCATAGATCTTCAGGTCATCCATATAAAATACATGAAAATTCCTATTTTTTGGTAGAAAATCCAACTATTTCGTTGAAAATTCAACTGATTTGTAGAAAACTATTATTTTTTAGTGTAATTCAACTTTTTGGTTGAAAATTAATATATTTTGTTGAAAATTTGCCTTTTTGGTAAAAAATTAACATTTTAGTTGAAAATTCATCTTTTTGGGTAGAAGATCCAACTATTTCGTTGAAAATTCAACTGTTTTGTAGAAAGCTCACATTTTTTGGTGCAATTCAACTTTTTGGTTGAAAATTTAAATATTTTGTTGAAAATTGGTCTTTTTTCGTAGGAAATTAAACTTTTTAGTTGAAAATTCATCTTTTTCGGTAGAAAATCCAACTTTTTTGTTCAAAATTCGTCTTCTCTGGTAGAAAATTAATCTTTTCCATTGAAAATTCAACTTTTCTGTCGAAGATTCGTATTTTTTGGTAGAGAATTGATCGTTTTAGTTGCAAATTCAACTGCTTTGTGGAAAATTCGTCTTTTTGGCATGGAAATGCCTTATTCTTCTAATTCCTAATCCATTTATTTGTTTACTTAATAATAATTATTTTTTCTCCCCAAAAGGTAAAGCCCTCTTGCTGAGTTTCGAGCCTCTGATAATGCCACGTCCAAATACGGAAATTCAATGGACCGAAGACAGTGTTGAAATTCACGACGTATCCCTGGACGCCTGTTTAGCTTCTGTTGTCAGGCCTCATCAGCGACTCGGCTTGGTGTTTCTCTACAAATGCATAATGGGAATGAACGATCCGAATTGTTTCGGGGCGATTTTGGCTGACGAAATGGGTCTGGGTAAAACGCTACAATGTGTCGCTCTCGTTTGGACTTTACTGAAACAAGGACCTTATGGAAAAGCAGTGATAAAACGAGCCCTGGTGGTAGCACCCAGTAGTTTGTGTGGCAACTGGAACAACGAATTCGTGCGCTGGCTTGGGCTGCACAGGATTTCTCCTTTCGTCGTCGAAGGGAAGAAGAAGCCGAAGGATTTTTTAAAGTCTCCAAGAGCTTCTGTGATGATTGTGAGCTACGAGATGTTTGTCAGGAACGTCGAGGAAATTAATGAAATTGGTTTCGACCTGCTGATATGTGATGAAGGACATCGTCTTAAGAATAGCGAACTCAAATCGTTGAAGGTATGTTCAATAGAGACTTCAGAGATGGAAATTCTCGCGAAAATTATTTTCAAATTCAGACAATTCTATTAGAATTTGGTATATTCTACTGATATACTTCTCGCAGCATTTTAAAATAACTGGGTAATAATTAAATTGTCAACCAAATATTATAATTTTTTAATAAAAGAGATTAATTCTGCCAATATGCAGATTATTTTTATTTATTTAAAAGCAGGTATCTCCGAATGCCGGGTAATAACAAAATGTATTCTGCGGGCTTTTAATTGATTCGAATTTGACTATTTTGTTGAAAATTTACCATTTTTGGGTAGAAAATTGATCTTTTTGGTTGAAAAGTAATTTTTCCGGTTGAAAATTCAAGTATTTTGCTAAAAAATCCAACTATTTGGTTGAAAATTCAACTGTTTTTTAGAAAATGCGTCTTTTTGGATTCAAAATTTAAAAATTCGATTGAATTCTTTTCTTTTTTGACTGAAAAATCTTTCTTTGTTGAAAATTCGTCGTTTTTGGTAGAAAATTAGTCATCTTGATTGAAAATTAAACTTTTTTGTTGAAAATTCGTATTTTTTGGTGTAATTCAACTTTTTTGGTGAAAATTAATATATTTTGTTGAAAATTTTTCTTTTTGGGTAGAAAATCCAACTATTTCGTTGGAAATTCAACTGTTTTATAGAAAGCTCTTCTTTTTAGCTTCAAAATTCAACAATTTGATGGATTTTTTTTCTTTTTTGATTGAAAAATCTTTCTTGGTTCAACATTCAAGTCCTTTGTTGAAAATTCATATTTTTTCGTGTAATTCAACTTTTTACTTGAAAATGTATATATTTTGTAGAAAATTTATCTTTTCTTGTCGAAAATTAATATTTTTAGTTGAAAATTCATATTTTTTGGTAGAAAATCCAACTATTTCGTTGAAAATTCAACTGTTTTGTAGAAAACTCACATTTTTTGGTGCAATTCAACTTTTTGGTTGAAAATTGAAATATGTTGTTGAAAATTGGTCTTTTTCAGAAAATTAAACTTTTATTTGAAAATTCTTCTCTTTGGGTAGAAAATTCGTCTTTTTGGCTTAAAAATTTAACAATTTGATGATTTTTTTTTCCTTTTTGACTGAAAAATCTTTCTTTGTTGAAAATGTAACTCTTTTGTTGAAAATTCTTAATTTTTTATGTAATTGAACCGTTTGATTGAAAATTAATGTACTGTTAAAAATTCGTCTGTTTTTGGTAGAAAATAATTCTTTTAATTGAAAATTCATCTTCTTTGGTTGAAAATTCAAGTACTTTGGTGCAAAATTAAACTATTTGGTTGAAAATTCAACATATTTGTAGAAAATTCGTCTTTTTGGCTTCAAAATTTAACAATTTGGTTGATGTTTTCTTCTTTCTTGACTGAATAATTTTTCTTGGTTGAAAATTAAACTCTTTTGTTGAAAATTCGTCTTTTTTGGCGTAATTCAACTGTTTGGTTGTAAATTAATGTATTTTTTTGAAAATTCGTCTGTTTTTGGTAGAAAATTAATCTTTTTAGTTACAAATTCAAGTATTTAGGCATAAAATTCAACTATTTGATTGAAAATTCAACTGTTTCTTCGTTGATAATTAATGTATTTTGTTGATAATTTCTCTGTTTTTGGTATAAAATTAATCTTTTTATTTGAAAATTCATATTATTGGATAAACATTCAATTTTTTTGTTAGAAAATTCAATTATTTGATTGAAAATTAAACTATTTTGTACAAAATTTGTGTTTTTGGCTTCAAAATTTAATAATTCGGTTGAATCGTTAAAAGCTTCCTGCGAAAGCCAATAGAGAACGAAGCTATTGTAGAAAGAAACAGAAGAGCTATGCAAGTTTTACAGCGCAAAGCCAGAATGTCACCAATAATCATCCTGAAAAATGTACCTCGATATGAAATGAGTGCAACGTAAAGAATTTACTTGGAGCATTTTGAATTCTTTCTTTGTAAATTTTTAGTATAAAATGGAAGCTTGAACACTTGTCAAGTGCATAATTTTAAATCAAAAGTCGTTAAATTGGAAAAATTTTAAATCGTATAGATTGAGCAGTTTCAACATTTCTGGCTAAAAAATATAAATTCATGCTGTCATTTTCAATGCTCTAAATTGAAGAATGATTCAATAAATTATGAATGTTCAAAATTATATTGTTTTGAAGAATTTTAAGTTTCAAATATTGAAAATTGGACAGTATAACTTCCTTGCTTACCTGAAAACTGTTTAAATTAAAAGCTCAATCATTTTAATTTTAGGTCGTCTCAATTAAATATTGTTCAATTGTTATTTACATATAAACATTTCAAAACGTTCACATTGAAATAATTTTTTTAATGAAACAATTGAAATTGTAACGTGCAAAGTTTAAATTTAGCACTTAGGAATGCTAACTATTCAAGGCTTTCTATTTGAAACAATTCAGTTTCAAAATTTTTGGTTTTCCGTATATCATTTATAGTTTCTCCTTCGAAACAAACAGATAAAAATGGCTAAATATTACAAAATTGTTATTTTTCTTATTTGAAAAATTTCAAACTGAATCGCTTAAACATGTGAAACAGTTTCATTTTTACCTCTAAAATCTGTAAATGGTTTAATTTTAAATAGCTTCAGAATTGTCTTGTCACATTCCAAGTGATTATACAGATTTTTCTGGTAAAAATTTGTTAAATTTCTGGTAAAAAAAAATCAATGTCATTAACCGGTTTTTCCGGTCCAGCGGCCATCCTGCCGTGACGGTTTCAATTGAATTAATTTTTAGTAGAAAAACATTTCCAAACACTTGAAATATCACTCTTAAAAATTTTCGTTTTTCAGTCCTTGTTTTAAATAAAATAAAAGATAAGCGAAGCTAGTGAACTTGTTGGGGCAACTTACTATTCTTTTAAGCATTTTGAAGATATTTTGTGCACTAAACGCTTAGTAGAAAGCATGTCATTCTATCCGATGATTTGTATAAACGACTATAAAATTTTCATCCTAGCCGTCGTGAAAAAAGATGAAAATTTGATATCGAATCAATTTGATTTTGCACTAATTTGATATCGAAGTCAATTTTTTAGATGATTATCAGTGACATAGTAGTCTTACTTTTTGAAATCTTCATAGCTCTTATACTCTAGTTCGCTTTTAGATTCGAAAAAAGAAACTTAAATAAAGTTTTCACCGCTTGAAAATTTAAAAGTCTAAAATTTCACATTGAAGCTTTATGAATTACTTTCAATTTTAAAATAATTCCCTAAGAATTCAAGGAATTATTCCTTTAAAATTGAGCAGACTATCATTCTTTTGTTTTGTTTCAATATTTTGTTGCTACAAATTCTTTCGCTCTGTTCGATCATCCGTCAGGGTTAGGTTTCTTTTGTAATATTCAAGGTTCAAAGTCAAGGTAATTTTGGCTGCAATCAAATCAGCAGACAAAACGCGTTTCGAGACACTGACAGGTGAGTTTATTCTTCTTTATTTTCATTTTCTTTTTTTAAATAAATCCCCTTTCCACGACCGTTTTTGAAGAAACTAGAATCAGTTATCAGATTAAATAATATTTCAAATAAAATTTTTTTCATTAAAAAAAATAAAGAATTTGTGACAAAATATAACGATTGCAATTCATTGGAACCAAATCATTGCTAATGTTATAACGAGCAATAAATTTATTTTTATAATAATTTCTTTAGATTTAGATTTATAAAATATATTTAAAATTATTTCTTATGTATTTCAATTAGTTGAAAAATATGAAATGTTCAAAACATTCTTTACCACAAGTCCTTAGTTCATTGTTTAAAATATTCACTTTGCTAACATGGAAAAATGAGCTATATAACAATCAGTTCCAAATTATGTATACTTTATTGAATAAAGTTTTTTCCCATTTACATGATAATCATTGAAAAAATAATCAATTAGCGAAAATATAAGGTTATTCTATTTGTTTTAACAGCCGACGGCAGGCGACTACATATACACCAGTTCATCAACTTACCCATGGCTCAACACATACCATATAGAGTAGTAACGAATTTTAAAAACAAAAGCAATTGAATAATAACACTAGTTTACGAAATTGAACAAAAAATCTGTACATTCAATGCCACTATTTTTTCTTATGTATTTTGGATCGCTAAACTTGAAAATCATATTTAACAAAATTTGTATGGATAGGTTTTCGAAATATGATTTTTTTCTTCTTTCTATTTTTTGTCAGAGGTAGCTTCACATGTTAGGCCATTATATCGAGTTATGAACTTCAGATTAATTTGCACGAGGCATCAAATTAAAGATAATAAAATTTCCAACAATCGCTCTTAAAATTGTTTTCCACCCTGTTCAGTATTTTAGGTGTCATTTCTTAAAATATATGAGAAAAACCCCTCTTTTGCGCCAAAATAAAAATCGGAAATTCACTCTATCGCCATGCAAAAATAGGAAAAATTCAAATCATGAATAAAATATATGCATAAATGCCGGAGATATAAGCAATTAATTGAAGGTACCAAAATTCAAATTTTACTCTTTTTCTATTTTTTTCATTTTTGTATAGAAAACATTTACCTAATTTATTTTATTCGTTTTTAATTATGAGTTTCAATATTATAAGACTAGATTAAAAATAATTTTGCCACCTGCTTTATCTTCTGTTCTTTGCAGGTTCCGTTCCTCTGATAAGAACCAAATATAATCTCCCAACATTCTTGCATCATGCCTGAATTGTGAACCAAACAGTTAAATTTTATACTAAAAAAGATCAATTTTTAGCAAAAAATGGAGTAGTTAAATTGTCACTTGAAACCATTGATTTTATAACAAAAAAAGGAGAATTTTAAATAAAATAGTTGAGTTTTCAAATAAATAAATGAATTTTCTACTAAAATGAATAATCTTTCACCAAAAACATTAGTTGTTAACAAAGTAGTTCAACTTTCAACCTTGTAGTTGAATTTTCAAAATGTAATAGTTTATACTTATACCACAAAAGGTTTTAATTTTAAATAAAAAACAGTTGAATATAACCAAAAAGAAAGAATTTCCAACAAAATACTTCAATCTTCAACTAAAACAGATTAATTTTAAATTATTGTGACAGGGTAAAATTGACATACCTGTCACTTCAATTGATATCCAAGATTCGAGCTTAAGAAAGATAAAATTGTGACCAAGAGCGAAAGTCACACCTCGACCAGGAGAACTCATCGAGAAAGATTGTTAATTTTGGTTAACTATCACCGACCAGAGTCCAACCATCCCACGTCTCCATGGTAACCGATTTCCATCCAAAATGGCGGGCCTTGAATTCACTGCCTGGTTAACATTGTTTCTGGCACTCTGTAATAGTTACTTTTGGAAATGTACAACTATCACCAGTAATTACCTAGTACCTAATTACTATCACCATGGTTGCCGGTGCTTCCTTCTCAGAGGCAACGTTGGGCCAGTCAGATCCTCGCTAGACGCCGCCATCTTCTGTCATCTTTTAACGCCACTTCATGAAGGCGTGACGTCACACGAGCAGCCACGGCTCTTGCGTTACTGAACTCAACTTATCAATAACCAGGGACGCCAGTTAAGCGTCATATTACCAGGACATATGACGTCACGATCCTCAGACTGTAATAAAGGGATCGGAAACCTGAGGAATGTGAGCTCATTGGTCGTCGAACGGACTATCGGGCGATTCTATCAACCAAGGAACGCAGCCATCATGGATGACCTTTTACCGAAAATCAAATTACGTAAATTGTAAAGCCCGGTAATCATGCACCGCCCTAATAGCACGGAACGTTCCAGAAAAGTTCCCGGGAGGTGTAAAATGTCCGCCGGTTGGTAATGTTCCAATGGAACGTCCCAGGAACGTTCCATTGGGACCTGAGGGGAACCTTTCATTATTGTAATTTTCAACAACAATTATCTCGTAAGCCGTAAGAGATAGGTGAAAACGGATGTCATTTTTGAGTCTTGAGTACCGCATAAACTGTCTATAATATGATATCCACATCATAAAATGACATCGAATTTGACCTATCACTTACGGTTTGCGCGACATTTATTGATAATAATAACAATAACAGTAATTTTTGTTTGGAACGTTCCTGGAACGTTCCCAACCGGCGGACATTTTATACCTCTTGGGAACGTTCCGTGCTATTAGGGCGTCGTACAATTTTTGATTCAACTAGGAATTCTTATGGTCTTAATTATGCTCTTACTTGCATACATATTTATTTCTATTTGCAATTAATTGTTCAACGCACTGACGAAAGATTTTTCATGCGCATGCGCGTTACCGTCTGGTCGAGCTCAGGTCATTTGTCACATTTAGTGGAACGAAAACGTTCAGAATGAGTCTACATCTTCTCGAGCAAGAGTCCTAGGTGCAAAGTCTATCCTTTTATTTATTTATTTTCTTTGACCTAAATCAAAATATTATTCGACTAAAACTCAGTAAAATCACTTGTTGTTAACTATTAGTTCGTGATTTGTTTTTATAGTTGGTTAAATAATGTGTTGTGAAGGACAGAATATACCGTGAAATGTTTGAGTAATACTTCACATTTAACTCTATCATAATCTTGAATTTACCGCTCTGATTTTTGAAGCTCAAGAAGTTTGGAAACTTTTCAAGTCTCCCCAAACTTTGATTCGCTCAAGTTCACTAAGCTTATGATACGAATTTAGAATTAGATTCATAATAATGCAAGAATTTTGTCACGCTTATGTAGTTTTAGCTAGAAATAGTTCTTTAGTTTTAGTAAGTAACTTTTTAGTTCACAGTTCCTCTACTGAACGCTCTGTAGTCTGAGACTCGGTAAACTTCGATTTCCGATGTCAACTTTAGGATTTAGCGTAGAATATCGTCTTCTCAATAATACCTATCAGACTTACCTTAATATTTTCGCGAATATTATCACGGAAATCGGTTACACCGAATTCAATTAGTCTACGATCAGTTTTAGTTCATAGCTTCCCCGGTAGTTGCGCAGCGACTTTATGTATGTGAACGCGCCTTCATGCGAGCACCCTTCGAGTTCACGGTCTTGGTGTCTAGCATGAATCTGTCACATTCGTTCTTGGTCGAATGGTTGCACCACGTGTCGTGTGCCTCCTGAGCGAAATTTTTATCACAAACTGTTAAGCTGATTCCTTGGATTATTTTATTGGACTATTGGATTCTTTGATTATTTTTTTTTTGATAGTTGGATCTTTGGATTGTTGTAAAGAATTCCCCGAACTAGGATGTCTGAGGCAATCCTTTCTTTATTCCGGCAAGCGACGCAATGTTATTAGGTTCAGACTTTCGTCTTAAAATTCGAGTCAGTACATAGCGTTCTCGCGTTCGGATTTATAGGTTCTTTCTGTACATCGACTTTTTTTCATAATGGCCACGTGTCGGGAATTTGTGACATCGACCACGTGGTCGCATTAGTTTCTTTTTTTCTCAGTTCAAGCCGTAATTACTAGTTTCGCAACTATTATAGCGGTAGAATAGCGTATTATTGTCGCGGAATTATTACAATGTTATAAACCCTAGAATCGTTTCATTTTTTTTTTTGTTAACAATAAATGCCGAGTTACAGCATTCCCCTTATTACGAAAAATGGCCGTTGTGATTTGAAGGACCGCCCCTGAGATTCCTTGTGTTTTTCACTTAAGATTTCTTCAAATGATATTATTAACAAATTTATTGATTCATTCTTCAATTTCGAGGATCACAAATGACAGCGTGGGTACATATTTGTTGAGCAGATATCTTTGAAATGTTCTATTTATACGCGTTTTTTTTCATAACAAAATAGTTAAATTTTCTTCTAATGATATGAATTTTTAACAATTCAGTTAGGCTTTTATTCTAACAGTTTAATTTTCAAACCAAATATGTACGATACATTTTCAATAAAAACCTGAATAGTTGAATTTTCAATGAAAGATGAAATGGGTAAATTGTTACTTCAGAAAATTAATTTTTAACCTAAAAAAGAGTTTTCAACAAAATAGTTACATCCTTAACTTATAAAATGAAATTTTAACCAAGTATTTCAACTTGCAATCAAGTAGTTAAATTTTCAACAGAAAAAGATAAATGTTTAACCATAAAGCGAATGGATAAATTTTCTATTGAAAAAATTAATTCTCAAACAATAAAAACTTTTTTTTTAAAATATAGTTAAATTTTCAACGAAATAATTAATTTGTAGTTGAATTTGCAAAGAGATTGAGTTTTAGCTAAAATGATGAATGTTTAACTTAAATACTTACATTTTTAGTTATAAAATAAATTTCCACCTGAAACCCACGATTATTCAACAAAATAGTTAAATTTTTTACCGATTAGTTTTTTTTCAAAAAATACCAATTTTTAACAAAGTACATGAATTTTTTACCAAGTAGTTAAATTTTTTTTTTAAATAGTTCAGTTTTCAAACAAAACAATGAATTTTCAAGCTTTAAAAATGAATTTATCAATATTAGTATTATTTATAAGAATTATTTTTGGGAGAAGAATTAATTTTGATTTGAATTGATTATTACTCTCTTCTCTCGATTTTCCACCAAGAAGATAAATTTTTATCAACAAATCAAATACTTCAAATTGTCAGGAAAAAATTAATTTTTATTTAAAAAAAAAACAAAAATTCTAAAAAAAATAGTTCAATTTTCAACCGAATCTTTTTCAACTAAAATCTAGAATGTTTGACCAAAAAAGTAAATTTCCAAACAAGTAGTTGAATTTTTAACTAAAAAAAAAACACAAAAAACAACAATTTTCTACACCAAATGGAATTGTCGAATTTTCAGTTATAAAAATTAATTTAAACAAATGAACCAATTTGTTGAATATGCAACTAAAAACGACAAATTGTAAACCAATAAGGGAATAGTTAAATTTTCAGTTAAACAAAATTATTTTTAGCAAAGAAGAAGAAAATTTTCCAGAAAATATTTCGATCTTTAACTAATAAAAGGACGAAAAATAAAAAAATGTTAACAAAAAAAATTGAAATAGAAACCAAAAATAAAGTAGCTCAACTTTTAATCAAGTGGTTGATTTTTCTACTAACAAGATAAATTCTTAATGAAAAATTTAATAGTTAATTTTTAAATAAAAAATTTTCAATTATATTACTGAATTTTCAGTTAAAATATTAATTTTCACTAAAGAAATAACCAATTTTCAACCAAAAAAGAAGAAATTTTCAACAAAAGAGTTGAATCTTAAACTAATAAAATGAGTGTTTAACCAAGTAGTTCTACTTTGAACCAAATGGTTGAATTTTCAACCAAGAAAACTAAATTCTCAATGAAAAATTTAATAGTAGAATTTTTAACTAAAAACTATCAATTTTCAATTAAAAAAAAAAGATATTTCAATTTTCAGTTAAAATATGAATTATTAAACAAAAGAAAACGAATTTTCCACAAAATAGTCAATCTTTAATTAAATAGTAGATTTGTTAAACATTTAATTATTTAAGCATTTAAACGAAAAAACGATAAAAAGGGGAAGTTTCTTAAAAAGAAAGAAAAAAGAGGAATTCTTCGTAAAAGGGATGAATTAATTATTAAAATTATTAATTAATTACTTAATTATTAATTATTACCAATTACTGGTCTAATATTTTAAGAAAGGAAAAATCAGTAAATCAATAATCAGTAAATCAGAAACCGGTCATCAATACTATTTAATATTTATCATCAAAAGTTAATTAATATCCCTGTCAACAAAATAACATCATTTGCTTAAATTTATATTCGGATTTGGTGAAAATTCTTCAAACTGAAGTATTGATTAGAAAAGAAGTTTCACAAGATAAAGAGGTGCAATCCCGCTGAGGTCTCGGTAGCATAATTGGTCAACGTTCCACTCATGCATAGTAGCGTTCCGGGTTCAAATCCGGGCTGAGGCAGATTTTTTTTTCGTATCTCCAAATATTAGACACATGCATTGATTTATGAGAAAATTAAATTAAATTAAATTAATGCAAATGATTAACTATCTTGTTGAAAATTCATATTTTTGGTCAACAATTCAACTATTTGTTTGAAAATTAACTTCTTTGTTGAAAATTCATATTTTTAGTCGACAATTCAACTATTTGGTTAAAAGTTAACTTTTTTGTTGAAAATTCATTTTTTTGGGTTCGAAGTTCAATTATTTTGTAGAAAATTCGTCTGTTTGGTTTGGAAATTTAACAGTTGGGTAGAAAATTCAACTATTTGGTTGAAAATTAACTTTTTTGTTGAAAAATCATATTTTTTGGTCGACAATTCAACTATTTGGTTGAAAATTAACTTTTTTGTTGAAAATTCTTTTTTTCAGGTCGCACATTCAACTTTTTTGTAGAAAATTCGTCTGTTTGGTTTGGCAATCTAACAGTTGGTTAGAAAATTGAACTATTTGGTTGAAAATTAACTTTTTTGTTGAAAATTCATTTTTTTGGGTCGAAAATTCAACTATTTGGTTGAAAATGAACTTTCTTGTTAAAAATTCATAGTTTTTGGTCGACAATTCAATTATTTGGTTGAAAATTATTTTTTTGTTTGAAAATTTATTTTTTTGGGTCGAAAATTCAAACAGGGCGCTGATGGTTCATGGGTGCCTAGGGACAATTGATAAAAGTTGGACGGCGTTGATGTTTCTTGGATATCTAAGGACAATTCATGAAAGTTGGACAGAACCATTATAAACATTTTTGATGAGTAGGTTTTATAGCGAGGTCGAAAGTTCGATACTTCCAGGTCTAGCTTCACCATGAGCAGAAGAACATTGCAAGGTGGAATTAGATGAGAATCACAAGTACATAATTAGATTAATCATTAATGGAGTTTTGCATCCATTCATAGTTCCTTTTTCTAGTAGCACGAATGAACTACTAAATATAAAAGAGTAAAATTTTTTACGTTTACACATCGTCGACGAAGTTGTACCAATACCGGAGAATGATGCTTTAAATGATCGATTTTTCAATAGATTCGGGTCAAAAAACACGTTTCCTTGCTGGTTAGCATAATAATTCAAACTTTGTGTATAACAGTAAGAAAGCACATTTTTTTAACTTTGAGTGTGGTCGTGCTGCTCATAGACCGCACCATGCATTTATTATGTCGGTCGCTCCCCCTAGTGGTGTAAAAGATTATTATTAATAATAGTTGATCAAATTGATTACTTTCTTACTTATTTCAGTTATCCTTCATAAACTCAATATGGATAATAACAACTCAATAATATTATGATATAATCATGGCTAAACACAATTTTTTCCGAAATTTTTGAAATCTTTGGAAATACTTTGTTGTCTTTTTAAATTTTCTCCAAAATTAATTTTTTAAGATAAAAAGTTATTTAAAATTTTTCAAGGAATATTGGGACAATCCTTCATTTTCTTCAAACGTTCAAAAATTCTTGAAAAATTTATTTTTAAATCTTCAAAAATCTATATTTCGTTAGAAATTTTTCTAAATCTTTCTAAAATGAATTATTTTTAAATATTTTCGGAATATTTTTTAAACTTATTCGAATTTTTTTATAATATTTTTTAATATTGCGATATTCCAAATTAAAAAATTATCAAGGAATTTTTATTCTCAAACTTACGAAATCCTTGAAAAGGTTTCAAATTTTATTTCAAAATCTCAAAAACTCTTCAATTTATTTAAAAATTTTCAAAAATATTTTCAAATTCGAAATCTTTCAAAAAAATTTTCGAAAATTTATGAACCTTTTTGATATTGTTCAAAATGATTCAAATTGTTCAATTTTCTTTTAGAATTCATTTTTCAAATAAAAAATCATTTTACGTTATTTTTGAAATTATTTCAGAACTTTCACTTTCTTTCAAAGATTTAAATCAGTCGTATGTTTTTTAGAATACTGCAAATCAAAAAAAAATCTCATGCAAGTGTAATTTCTTAGGATTTTGGAAAATGTGTAGAAGTTTTTAAGTATATAGTAAGGTTTTCAGATAATAATAGTTTCGAAGATATCTGGGAAACTTTAGAATTATTCTACTTTAAATGATCATTTTCAAGTTTTGAAGATTTAGAAATACACCAAAAAATAGTACGTAAGATTTCAAGTCAATTTTCTAGTTTTCAGGATTTCAAAAGAATTATAGTAAAAATTTGAATCATTGCGACTGATATTTGTATGTTTCAGAAGTTTTGGAAAGATTCGAAAAATACTTAAAACTTGTGAAGATTTCAAAGAACTTTCAACAATGTGCAGATTTTCGATGATAAAATTTCAAAAGTAAATTCATAAGCTGTTTAAGTATTTCAAAAAGTTCCACGAGAATAACAAAAATTTTGGAAGGTTCTGAAAAAAACTTCAAATAGTTTTTTTATTTGAAAAACTAATTTTAAATGAAAAATTGATAAAAATTTCAAAACATCTGAAATTATTTCCAAAAACATCAAAAAAGAATTTAGACTATTTCAAGAAATTTTGTTTAGTTTTGTGAAATTAGAAAATTTTAGGATAAATTTGAATCAGTTTAAAAGTTTTTTTTTAAACGTTTAAGTTAATTATGTGTTTTCGTAAGAATACTAATAAATTCATATCTCAACCTTTTTATCGAACATAAGATAAAATTTTTATTATAATATAGAATAAAAATGTCAGCATGGCAGAATAAAAATTAACTATTGCATTAAAAAAAAGCCACTAGTATGAATATTCAACATTTTTGAAGAACCTTCATTAGTTATACTCTTATGAAGAATTTTCATCAGCAGATATTAATTATTTCTAGAAGATAAGGGCTAGGATGAATATCATTTGATCTATTATTAAAATTTCATTTTATTATATTTATCTGCTCAAATTAAAAAAATTATAAAACAGATAACGCCACCTCCGCCAACAAACTTTCTTGACAAAATTTATTGCCCTAGAATGAAGAACGTTACATAATAAGTTTTTTTTTTCGTAGATTGAGAACATTGGTTTGTTAGAATAATTCAACAATTAATGCAATAATGAATTTTCTAAAATTTGACAATGATGGGTTCATGTATAGTGGGGTTTTATTCTGGACAATCTCTCTGGTTTTTTTGAAGTCACAGTAAAAGCCGTAATAATTTCTGCTTCTTCATGAGCTGCTTTGTTCATTTCAGATGGCATTTGTGGCCACTGGCTTTCATCAAACTTCAAAAAACCAGGTCCGTTGAACCATCGATATTGCATGGTGAAACCAGTTGTCGGTGTCCCTGTGCAATCGTCTGCAACGTTCCCTTTTTTAGGAATCCACTTAGAATTTTCAAGGTCGGATTACTCAAGTATTTCTTTTTCTCCAGCAGCCTGAAACGTTGGTAATTTTTTTACTGTCTCGAGCCAGTTGAGAACAGTTGTTGAGTCTGACCAAAAGCAAATCTTTTTCACCTGAATTTTGAGTAACTATTCCACTGTTTTCGTTAGTCGAACACCTAATACGGCTGCCAGTCTTTCTAACTTTCGAACTGTCATCATTTGTATTGGTGTCACTCGAGCATAAGCCAACTTGTAGGCAAAATTCAAAGAATTCATAAATCTTAAAGAATTCAAACAATTCATAGAATTCATAGAATCAAAGGACCTTATAGAATTTGAGGAATTTCAAGACATTCAGGGAATTTAAGGATATTCAGGATATTAAAGAGATTTCAGGGAATTCAGATGATTTCAACGATTTAAGATAATTTAAGTAATCTAAGGAATTCAGAGGATTCTACGAATTTCTGAAATTCAGGATATTCAAGGAGTTCAAGAAATTCGTATATTTTTAGAATTTCATTGAATTCAAGGAATTCAAAGAATCGGAGGAATTCATAGAGTTCAAAGAATTCATAGAATTCATAGAATTCACAGAATTCAAAGAATTCATAGAATTTAAAGAATTCATAAAATTTAAAGAATACATATAATTCAAAGAATTCATAGAATTCAAAGAATTCATAGAATTCAAGGAATTCATAGAATTCAAAGAATTCATAGAATTCAAAGAATTCATACAATTCAAAGAATTCATAGAATTCAAAGAATTAAAGAACTTTATATAATTTAAGGAATTTAAGGATATTCAGGGAATTCAAGGATTTCAGGGAATTCAGAATATTCACAGAATTCAGGGAATTAAGAGAAGTCAAGTATTTAAGATAATTCAAGGAATTCAGAGACTTTCAGGAATTTAGCGAAGTCAACAAATTTTATAATTCAGAATTTGAAGGTATTCAGAAAATTCAGAGAATTTAAGAAATCCAGGTAATTCAGAATATTCCACGAATTCAGGAAATTTAGAGATTTCAAGGGATTCAGAAAATTTTAGGGATTTAAGAATATTCAGGGAATTCAGATAATTTCAATGATTTCGGAGCATTTAAGGAATTTAATGAATTCAGAGTATTCCACAAATTCGGAAAATTTAGAGAATTCAAAGATTTCAAGGGATTCAGAGAATCTTAGGGAATTCAGAGAATTGAAGGAATTCGAGGAGTTCAGATAATTCAGAAAATTGAGGAAATCCAGAAAATGAAAGGACTTGAAGGAATTCATAGAATTCGTAGAATTAAAATAATTCATATAATTGAAAGAATTCATGGAATTCATGGAGTATATGGAATTCAAAGAATTCGTAAAATTCAAAGAATTCAAAGAATTAAAGGACTTCGTAGAATTTAAAGATATTCAGGGAATTCAAGAATTTCAGGGAATTCAGGGAATTCAAGGATTTCAGGGAATTCAGAATATTCAAAGAATTCAGGGAATTAAAAGAAGTCAAGTATTTAAGAAGTTCAAAAAATTCAGAGATTTTCAGAAATCAACTGAATTCAAGGAATTCAGAAAATTCGAGGAATTCAGGAAATCCGAGGAATTCAGGAAATTCGAGGAATTCAGGGAATTCGAGGAAATCAGGGAATTCAATGAAGTCCTGTAATTCAGAATATTCCGTGAATTCAGAAAATATAGAGAATTCAAATATTTCAACGGATTCAGAGAATTTGAGGGACTTAAGAATATTTAGGGAATTCAGAAAATTTAAGGAATTCCAGGAGGTCAGAATTCAGATCATTCAGAAAATTGAAGAAATCCTGGAAAAAAATCAATAGAATTCATAGAGTTGAAAGAATTCAAAGAATTCATAAAATTAAAAGAATTCATATAATGCAAAGAATTCATGTAATTCATGGAATTCAGAGAATTCATAGAATTCTAAGAATTCAAAGAATTCATAAAATTCAAAGAATTCATAGAATGTAGTGAATTGAAAGTCTTTATAGAATTTAAGGAATTTAAGGACATTCTGGGAATTCAAGGATTCATAGGATTCAAGGATAATTCATAATATTGAAAGAATTCAGGGAATTAAGAGAAGTCAAGTATTTAAGAGAATTCAAGGAATTTAGAGACTTTCAGGAATTCAGCGAAGTCAACAAATTTCATCAGGAAATTCAGAGAATGTGAGAAATCTAGAAAATCAAGGATTTCGATGAATTTAAAAAATTTAGAGAATTTGAGGAATTCAGGGAATTTGAGGAATTCAGAAAATTCAATGAGTTACTGTAATTCAGAATATTCCACGAATTCAGAAAATTTAGGGAATTCAAAGATTATAAGGGATTCAGAGAATCTTTGGAATTTAAGAATATTTAGGGAATTCAGACAATCAAAGGAATTTCGAGAGTTCATATCATTTAGAGAATTCATAGAATTCCAAGAAGTCCGAGAATTCAGAGAATTCATATAATTCAAAGAATTCATTAAATTCATGTAATCCAGAGAATTCATAGAATTCAAAGAATGTATAGAATTCAAAGAATTTATAGAATTTAAGGAATTCAGAGAATTCAAGAAATTCGAATATTTGAGGTATTCAGGATATTAAAGGAATACAGAGATTTCAGGGAATTCAGATAATTTCAGTGATTTCAGATCATGTAAGTAATTTAAGGAATTCAGAAAATTCTATGAATTTCAGGAATTCGGAGAATTCTACGAATTTCAGGAATTCGGGGAATTCTATCAATTTCAGGAATTCAGAGAATTCTATCAATTTCAGGAATTCAGAATATTCAAGGAGTGCAAAAAATGCAAAGATTTTTAGAAATTCATTGAATTCAAGGAATTCAGAAAATTCGAGGAATTTAGGGAATTCAATGAATTCCTGTATTTCAAAATATTTCACAAATTCAGGAAATTTAGAGAATTCAAAGATTTCAAGGGATTCAGAGAATCTTAGGAATTTAAGAATATTTAGGGAATTCAGAAAATTGAAGGAATTCGAGGAGTTCAGATCATTCAGAAAATTGAAGAAATCCAAGAAATGAAAGGACTTCAAGGAGTTGATAGAATTCAGAGAATTCAGAGAATTCATAGAATTCAAAGAAATCATGGAATTCATGAAATCCAAAGAATTCAAAGAACTCATGGAATTCATAAAATTCAAAGAATTCAAAGACTTAGAGGACAAGGAAAATCGATCTCCGATAAAGGTATGATGAAAAATAGCGTGCACAATATACTATAAAGCCCTTTTTTATTTTACTTTATTTTTGGTCTATATCTTTTTACCAAAATGAAGAAATAAGAATCTTCGTTTTAACTCAAAATTGACATATCTCCCTGACCAAGTTTCTTCACCAATCCAGTTAGTTACAATGTTATTGTTAACGTTGTGTAAAATAATATCTAAGAAACTTATTGAATCATGTTTTTTTATTTCCATAGTGAATTGTTATCTAGGATGGTAAGAGTTGAAAATGCTGAGTAAAATGTCGATTTGTTTTCAGGGACGCAGGTCAAGATGTCATCTACGTATCTGTAGTAGAAGATTGGTTTAAATGGTAATTTTTTTTAAATATCTCTTTCAAGTCCCTCCATCACTAGATCAGCAATTATGCCAGAAAGAGGGGATCCCATAGGGGTACCAAAATTTGTTTATAAAATTCGTTCTGAAAAATACAATATGCGTTTTCTAAGCAGAATTCTATGAGTTATATGTATTGTTTGACTGGTATGTTTGTGTGTTCTCTAATTTTAGAACAGTTAATTTTGATATTTTTCAAAACAGGCTCTTAAGGGATATTTGTAAATAAAGATTTAACTTCTAGAGAGATTATTTTGTGGTTTTTAGGAATTTCAATATTTTCGATTTTTGTAATAAGGTCCCAGCTGTTTTTCCGATGATTTGTTGTATTGCTTTACTGATATATTTTGAGATGTTATAAATAGGTGATCCAATGAAGGAAGTGACTGGCCTGAGAGGAATTATCTCTTTATGAATTTTTGGTAGTCCGTAAAATTTAGGAGCAATACCATTATAACTTTTGAGAAATTTTGCTGTATCGGTATTTATAAAATTTAGTTGTGAAAGATTACTGATTAGTTTATTGAGTTCTATTTGTACTTTATTTGTTGGATCTTTCTTTAATTTGATATAGGTTTTGTTATCTAGTAAAAGAGTTTCACATTTTTCTATATAATCTGTTTTTCTGTTAATCTGTTATCTGACTTAGTGACAAATATATCAGTATTTTGTTTTACAAATTCTTTTGTTTTAATCCCGAGTTTCTCGAATTCTGATTTAATATTGTTATTATAATTTTTTTGGAGATATTCTTGCAAGTTACATGATATCTTAGATCTAAAGTCTGTTCTTTTTTCGTTAGGAATTAATTCAATTCTGTCTTCTATGCATGCAAGAGTTTCTTCAACAGTAGAAGCTTTATTTTTAGAATAAATACTAAATTGTTCTCCTGAGCTTGAAAAATAACCAACATCATCAGGTATCTTTGTGTCAGTGAGGTTAATGACCCATTTTGTATTCGGTTTCTTTTTGGAGTAAAAATTGTAATATTTTTTTATAAGACATTCAAATTTATTTATAGATTGTTTTATAAGTTCTTTTTAAAAATTGTATATAATTCTATTTTTGGAATCAAAACAGCGTTCAATTAAAGGATCATTATTTCCGAAGTTAACAAGTTTGAATTCTATTCTCTCCATTTCTCTTTTGACTTTTCTAATAGTAGAATTTACATTGGTGATTTCTAATTTTAAAATTCTAGTTTTAAAATCCATAAAAGTTTTGTTGAAATGTCCTTTACATTTAGGGTTATTAAGAATAATATGATGTTGTAAATTAATGATATGTGCAGGTAGATATCCTTGTGAACGAAATCTCAATAGAAGACGGTTTTGATTACTTAGCTTAGACAGAGTTTTCTTTTTCTTAATTCAGGTATGAAGATCTGAAATGATCTCTTCTCCAAATTTGTTTCTAATCTTGTTAAAAAATCCAGTTCCATCAGCAATGTTTTCTTCCATATTCCAAATCTTGTTGTATAATTATTGAAATGATGTTAATTTTGTTGACTGGCGTAAGCTTATTTTTGTTTGTCGATGGAATGACGGTTTTTGATCTACTAGTCTTTGTTAATATATTTATTCAAACACGAGCTTTCGCCCAACGACGTTAAGACTCATTAGGAATACATAGTAGGAAGGACAATTGTTACCTAATGAAAATAAGAAATTTTACATAGAGATAGGTCTCCTTTTTTTTGAACTGGAGGAGATATAAATATATATAGTCTACTTACGAGTAGTTAAACATTTAAAAAATTGTTGGAGTTTCTACTGTTGAAGAAACTCTTGCTTGCATGGAAGACAGAATTGAATTAATTCCTAACCAGTTAAACAATACGTAGAACTCATAGAATTCTGCTTAGATAATGCATATTGTACTTTTCAGAACGAATTTTATAAATACGTTTTTGGTACCCCTATGAGATCCCCTCTTTCTGGCATAATTGCTGGACTTGAAAGAGATATTCTCAAAAAACTACCATTTAAACCAATCTTCTACTACAGATAAGTAGATGATATCTTGACCTGTGTTCTTGGAAACAAAATCTACATCTTACTCAACTTTTTCAACTCTTACCATCCTAGATTACAATTCAATGGAAATAGAAAAACATGATTCAATAAGTTTCTTAGATATTATTTTACACAAAGTTAACAATAGCATTGTAACTAACTGGTACCGTAAACAAACTTGGTCAGGGAGATATGTCAATTTTGAGTCAAACATAGCTATTGAAGAAAAAATTGCAGTCATTAACAATTTAGTTGGCAGAGCAGTCACACTTTCTAACAGTAAATTCAAAACAAAAAACTTGAACATTGTCAAAAATACTCTTAAAAATAACGGTTATCCCGCTAAGTTCACCAAGAAATACATTAATAAAAGATTAACTCATTTACAAAACAAAAACCAAATTCAGTGTTTCACTAAAAATAAAGATAAAACTCCAAGTGAACTAAAAACACACATCATCTATATTATCCCATGTGAATGTGGCCAAGTATACGTTGGTCAAACAGAACGACATTTTAAATATCATCAAGAAACGTACTAAACGTTATCTAAGTTCGTAACGTTACTTCCACTGGAGCTCCGCCCCTCCAACCTGTTACCAACCCTAGTTTTTCGTGTGCCCCCCCCCCCTTCAAATTGGTAAGATAGTTTATGGACAACCCCTAAGATCAACACAGAAAAATGTTCAAAATCAAGAAATTAAAATCTTCCTTCTGAAACCTTTTCGCTTTCTCAGAGGATCTTTTTAAAGGTTTGAGAGCTCTCGCCGAAACGATCGTCAGAGCTTTCGCTCGGATTACGTGAAATCTCGCGAAATCACACATCTACGGGGAGCCATTGTTCGATACATCGGTCGTTAGATTTCGAACGTAATTGCTGAGAAACGTGGACGGGGTGAGTTTCGCTTAGGGGTGAAAATGTGTCTCTGGCTCCTTGCCTTATGTTGCGGGGGGGGGCGAGGATATAAGGCGGAAAAGTTGGAGGTGGAAGTCCACTATTGCACTCGGACAAACTATAGGAGGAATGCGAGTGAACACAGTACCATGGGGAGCCACAGACTACGAAATATATTATATTACATGCGACGGGCCAGCAATGAAAACTAAGTGCATATGAGAATCCATGGGGTTATAAGGGTGGGAACCCACTGGACGTATACCATGTTCAAGCGAGAAAATCGAAAAGCCTTTCTATATTTACCAAATCCTTCTTCACTAGAAGCAATAAGGAAAATTCGAAACATTATTTTCCCACAAAGTTTGCTCAATAAACTCATTATTTTACTTGGAGGATCAAAAGTTATTTTGTTATAAATCAGGGTGTCCAGTGACCTTGCAAACATGGAATTCTTCTCGTTTTTTTTCAACCTTGAAAACCTGGATATCTCCTTGAACTTTTCACGAGAAACTTGAATTAAATTTTTTTTCTTCCAAAACAGTTATTTTATTAAAATGCGAAAAGTAATTTAAATATTTTAGTCTATTATGAATGAAAAATCGCGTTTACAAGAAATCTTGCTTCTTGGAAGTATCTTATTTATCAAGATATAACTTATCTTTTACTCATTAGAGAATAAATAAAGAGTTTCGTAGGCATTTTGTTCAGACTTTACCAATTATTGTACAGATTGCAAGGAACAGACTTTAGCATTTTGAATAATTCTACAAGTTTTTTATTCCTTACTAAAGATCATTACTGAAGATTTCGAAAGGTTTTAAAATATTCAAACGGATTCTGAACATTTAACAAAGATTTCACGGATTTCAAATATTTCAAAAAAGGCGTGTACTTCAGATTTCAGATATTTTAAAACAATTTCACAAAGCTTTTAAACTTTCAACAAATTTAAAGGATTCCAAAGATTTGAAAAATGGTACAGTACGCCAGATTTGAAAGATTTTAAAATATTTCCAAGATCTAAACCGATTTCAAGAGGTTTTAAAATATTTTAGAAGATGTGAAAAGATTTCGAATATTTCAATGATTTCAAGGAATGAAAACGATTTCACGAACGAAGATTTGAGAAAAATTTCACGAATATTTGAAAATATATGACAAACATTCCAAAGATTTCAGAAAAACTTCTAAAAAATTTCGAAGATTTCAAAAAGATTGATAGGATTTCAAAGATTGGAAAACGGCAGATTTTGAAATTTTTTTCTACGTCAGATTTCGAAGATTTCACAAAGATTATGAATGTTTCCAAAGATTTTAAAACTTTCAAGAGATTTCAAAGATTTTTTAAATGTCATAGTAAGCCAGATTTCTAAGATTTCAACAGATTAAAAATATTTTAATGATTTTAAACGAATACACAAGATTTCAGAAAGATTTCACAAATATTTCAAAAATTTCATAAAGATTTCAAAAATATTGCAAAAAAAGTCGAAAATTTCAAAGATTTCAGAAAGGGTACAGTATTTAAAACTTGTCAAAGACTTAAAACGATTTCAAGAGGTTTTAAAATATTTTAGAAGATTTGAAAAGATTTCCGTGAGATTTCAAATAATTCATACATTTCAACGAATGAAAAAAAATTCACAAACCAAGATTTAAGAAAAATTTCACAAATATTTCAAAAGATTTGAAAAAAATTCCAAAGATTTCACAAAAACTTCCCAAAAATTTCGAACATTTCATAAAGATTGCTAGGATTTCAAAGATTAGAAAAAGGCAGATTTTAAAATTTGTTGGTACGCCAGATTTCAAAGATTTCACGAAGATTTTGAATATTTCCAAAGATTTTAAAACTTTCAAGGGATTTCAAAGATTTTTATAATGTTATAGTAAACCAGATTTCTAAGATTTCAACAGATTTTACACAGATTAAAAATATCTTAATGATTTCAAACGAATACACAAGATTTCAGAAAGATTTCACAAATATTTAAAAAATTTCATAAAGATTTCAAAAAGATTGCAAAAAAAGTCGAAAATTTCAAAGATTTCAGAAAGGGTACAGTATTTAAAACTTGTCAAAGATTTAAAACGATTATAAGAGGTTTTAAAATATTTTAGGAGATTTGAAAAGATTTCACTATGATTTCGAGTAATCCAATTATTTAAACGAAGGAAACAGATTCCACAAACGAAGATTTAAGAAAAATTTCAAAAATATTTGACAAAGATTCCAAAGATTTCACAAAAACTTCCCAAAAATTTCGAACATTTCATAAAGATTGCTAGGATTTCAAAGATTGGAAAAAGGCAGATTTTCAAACTTTTGGGTTAGCCCAATTTAAAAGATTTCACAAAGATTTCGAACATTTCCAAAGATTCTAAAACTTTCAAAAGATTTCAAAGATTTTCATAAGGTTATAGTAAATCAGATTTATGAAATTCAAACAGATTTTACACAGATTAAAAATATCTTAATGATTTCAAATGAATACAAAAGATTTCAGAAAGATTTCAAAATATTTCAAACATTCAATAAAGATTTTAAAAACATTGCTTTTGGTTGACTTTTTCCCTTTTTCTCCCTCTTTTTTCATTGTGTTATTCTTGTCTCTAATGAGCCGAAAAGTGAGGATTTTGGGAAGTTTATTTTTGAATATTGAATCAATTTGCTGCTTATTCTGCAAAAATTATTCATGATAAAATGGATTTCCTTTCAATCTTAATTGATAAAAAACGTATTTTTTTCTTATGGGAAATACGTGTTAAAATTCATGGGGATTGCGGCACCCCTAAATATAATTTTTTTTTCAAAACAAAAAAAAATTGGTTTTATTTTTGGGTGGATTCGAACAAATTTGGGGGGTTTCCCAATAAAAATTCAAAACCAAACTTTTCCAATGCATTTTTGGACCACCCTAGTGTACACGCAAAAACCGCGTGGTAAAACCTTTAAAAAAATACATTATATGTATACATTATAGCAACATTTCTTCTAAACGAGATGTTTCTTTCATAATAGACTAAAAGATTTAAATTACTTTTCGCAATTCAATAAAATAACTGTAAAACAAAAATTTTATTTAAGGTTCTCGTGAAAAATTTAAGGAGATTTCCAGGTTTTCAATGTTTGCAAGGTCGCTCGAGACCCTGAAAAATAGTTAACAATATATTTAATATTATTTTGTTGAAAGTTGGTCTTTTCTGGTAGAAAATTAATCTGTGGTAATATTGGACAATTGTGAGAAAATAGTGCCTTTAATCTCATTTTTTTCGAAATAGTATGAAAATAGTGTCATCGCTAAAAAAAAGTATAAAATAGTGTTAATAGCGTAGTGAGTCCGAGGCCTGCAGTCAAAGCATGCTTGATTAATCCAATTAGTCAACTTTTGACTGATTTAAATTTAGAGTGCAGATTTTCCAAAAACTTGTCCAGGTCTTCCTGGTCTTATGGCAACCTTTAAAGGACACGACATGAAAACACTTGCCGATTCTAATTATATTGAATGGGCAATTGAATAATAAGAGGAAGGTTTTTCTAAATTGCATGAGGCAAAGCCCAATGCGAATGCGAATGCGAAACTCAATCCCAGTTGCTGCTGTCTGGCGGCCTGATGCGTCATAAAGGTCAATAATACTCGATGTGCAAAGGTGTGCAATATGCATACATGTGCATGCAATTGTGCATTCGAGCAGAACTATTTATTCCTGATGCTACTTATAATAATAGATAGAATAGACACACAACAAGTGACACAAGCCGAATTTCTCATGAGAGCGACTTTGATTTTCCGATGAGACTCTGGTTCAGGTTCTGGTTCTGGTTCTGGTTTCATTTATGAGATTCTAAATTCAGATCATATTTCCTGGCTCTCGTGGCTCTTTTTTATAGCCAGTCTCTGAAGTGCTTATGAGATTATATTAATCAGTTCGTTTCACGGCTCCTCGGTTAGTCTTTTCACTGAATATATCAACATTTACTATTTTCAGGCATACTAGCAGAATTTGGAAGACTTTTATATATTATTAGGGTGGGTCGCAAAAAAATGATTTTAGAAATCGCAAACAAAATCAGACCTAAAAGTAGTGCATTCGCATCCCCATGAAGTGTACTGAATGAAGAATCAATAAATTTAAATCTAGGTAATGCACGCGAGCAAACAGGTTTTAAAAAAAATTATTTTCTGCAGTTTACAATTTTCTTTGAATTGAATCCCAATTTTTGTTAGATTTTAGGATACTATTGGACCATTCAAAAACTAAGTCACTCTCTTTTCAAAACTTTTTTCACCCCTCCACGGAATTTCAAAAGATTTCAAAAGATTTGCAAAAATTTTGGGGTATTTTAACAGATTTCAATGAATTTTGAAGAGATTTCAATAATTTGAGGAGATTCCACAATATTTCTAATTTTGGGGCTTTTTAAAAATTCCAAGAAATTTTCAAGAGCTTCCAAAAGATTTGCAAAAATTCTGGGGTATTTTGAAAGATTTCAGAGAATTTTAAAGAGATTTCAATAATTTGAAGAGATTTCACAAGATTTTAAATTTTGGGGCATTTTTAAAAATTCCAAGAAATTCTCAAGAGCTTCCAAAAAATTTGAAATATTTTGGGGTATTTTAAAAGATTCCAGAGAATTCTGAATAGATTTCAATAATTTTGAGAGATTCCACAAGATTTTAAATTTTAGGGCATTTTTAAAAATTTCAAGGAATTTTCAAGAGCTTCCAAAAGATTTGCAAAAATTTTGGGGTATTTTAAAAGATTTCAAAGAATTTTGAAGAGATTTCAATAATTTGAGGAGATTCCACAATATTTTTAATTTTGGGGCGTTTTTAAAAATTCCAAGAAATTTTCAAGAGCTTCCAAAAGATTTGCAAAAATTTTGGGGTATTTTGAAAGATTTCAGAGAATTTTAAAGAGATTTCAATAATTTGAAGAGATTTCACAATATTTTTAATTTTGGGGCATTTTTAAAAATTCCAAGAAATTTTCAAGAGCTTTCAAAAAATTTGAAATATTTTGGGGTATTTTAAAAGATTCCAGAGGATTCTGAATAGGTTTCAATAATTTGAAGAGATTCCAAAGGATTTTAAATATTTTTATTTTAACAGAACCCAAGGAATTTTGAATAGATCTCAATAATTTAAAGAGGTTCTAAAAGATTTAAAAGATTTTAGGGTGGTTTTTTTAAATTCTAAAGCATTGTCAAGAGCTTTAAAAAGTTTCAAGAAATTTCAGAAGATTTGAAATATATTGGGGGATTTACAAATTTTAAAAGATTCCAAAATATTATGAATAGATTTCAATAATTTGAATAGATTCTAAAAGATTTTATGATGTTTTTTTTTTAATTCCCAAGCATTTTCAAGAGCTTTAAAAAGTTTCAAAAAATTTCAAAAGGTTCCAAAAGTTTTGAAATATTTGAGGGTGTTTTAAAAGATTCCAAAGACTTTTGAATAGATTTCAATAATTTGAAGAGATTCTAAAGTTTATTATAAAATTATCATTTTCAGTATAAAATGCACATATTCTGTCAATAATTTGTCTTATTGGTAGAAAATTAATCCTATTGGTTGCAAATCAATCTATTTTTTTTAAATTTTGTATTCTGTTGAAAGATTGTGATTTTTGAAAGAAAGCCTGTTTGTTGGAAATTCGTCGTTATGTGTTGAATGAAACTGGTTTTTATCTTAAATTTAACTGGATCATAGAAAATTCGGTCTTTTAATTGAAAATTATGTTGTTCTATTTTTAATTTATGATACTCCTATTTTCTTTTTAGTTGAAATTTGATCCTTTCTATTTAAAAATTTAAAAATTTGGTTGAAAATTTCTCCAATTTGTCGAAATCCCGTTTTTTGATAGAAAATTAATCTCCTTGTTTGACAATTCAGCTGCTTTATAGAAATCTCGTCCTTTTTTCTTGAAAATTCAACATTTTGAATACACATTTTTTTTCTTTATTGACTGAAAATTGGTTCTGGGTTAAAATTTCAACTTTTGTTGCAAAATCGTCAAGTTTATTTGAAATTTCATTTTGTTTTGTAGAATAATCACCCTTTTTTAGGAGGGCATCTGTCTAGTTAAAAATTTATATATTTGGATTGAGAATTAACTTTTTTTTATTAAATATTCAACTTTTTCGTAAAAAATTCATTTCGTTGGTTGACAATTCGTCTATTTTGTTTAGAATTCGTTTAGTCTTTCATTATAAAATTATCATTTTCAGTATAAAATGCACATATTCTGCCAATAATTTGTCTTATTGGTAGAAAATTATCCTATTGGTTGAAAATCAATCTAGTTTTTTTTAATTTTGTATTCTATTGAAAATTTGTGATTTTTGTAAGAAAGCCTTTTTGTTGGAAATTCGTCGTCATCGGTTAAATGAAACTGGTTTTTATTATAAATTTAACTGGGTCTTAGAAAATTCGATCTTTTAATTGAAAATTATGTTGTTATTTTTCAAATTTATTATACATCTATACTATTTTTGATTAAAATTTGATCTGTTCTATTTAAAAATTTAGAAATTTGGTTGAAAATTTCTTCAATTTGTCGAAATCCCGTTTTTTGGTGGAAAATTTATCTCCATCGTTGACAATTCGGCTGCTATATGTAGAAAGCTCTTGTTTTTGGCTTGGAAATTCAACACTTTGGATACAAATTTTTTTCCTTTATTGACTGAAAATTGGTTCTGCTTTAAAATTTCAACTTTTGTTGAAAATTCGTCATGTTGATTTGAAAATTCATTTCGTTTTGTAGAAAGTTGACATTTCTTGTTCAGGAGGGCAACTATCTGGTTGAAAATTCATATATTTCAATTAAGAGTTAACTTTTTTTTATTAAATATTCAACTGTTTCGTAAAAAATTCATTTCTTTGGTTGACAATTCGTCTATTTTGTTCAGAATTTGTTCAGTTTTTTATTATAAAATTATCATTTTCAGTATAAAATGCACATATTCTGTCAATAATTTGTCTTATTGGTAGAAAATTAATTCTATTGGTTGAAAATCGATCTATTTTTTTTAAATTTTGTATTCTGTTCAAAATTTGTGATTTTTGAAAGAAAGCCTGTTTGTTGGAAATTCGTCGTTATGTGTTGAATGAAACTGGTTTTCATTTTAAATTTAACTGGGTCATAGAAAATTCGGTCTTTGAATTGAAAATTTTGTTGTTCTTTTTCAAATGTATGATACATCTATTCTATTTTTGGTTAAACTTTGATCTGTTCTATTTAAAAATTTAAAAATTCGGTTGAAAATTTCTTCAATTTGTCGAAATCCCGTTTTTTGGTAGAAAATTAATCTCCTTTTTTGAAAATTCAGCTGCTATATGTAGAAAGCTCGTCTTTTTGGCTTGGAAATTCAACACTTTGAATACAATTTTTTTTTTATAGACTGAAAATTGGTTCTGGGTTGAAATTTCACCTTTTGTTGAAAATTCGGCCTGTCGATTTTAAATTTCATTTCGTTTTTTGAAAGTTCACCTTTTTTGTTCAAAAAGGCATCTGTCTGGTTGAAAATTCATATATTTCGATTGAGAATGAACTTTTTTTTATTAAATATTCAACTGTTTCGTAAAAAATTAATTTCTTTGCTTGACAATCCGTCTATTTTGTTCAGAATTTGTTTAGCTTCTTATTATGAAATTATCATTTTCAGTATAAAATGCACATATTCTGTCAATAATTTGTCTTATTGAGAGAAAATTAATCCTATTGGTTGAGAATCAATCAATTTTTTTTTAAATTTTGTATTCTGTTAAAAATTTGTGATTTTTGAAAGAAATCCTGTTTGTTGGAAATTCGTCGTTATGGGTTAAATGAAACTGGCTTTTATTGTAATTTAACTGGGTCATAGAAAATTCGGTCTTTTAATTGAAAATTATGTTGTTCTTTTTTAAATTTATGATACATCTAGACTATTTTTGGTAAAAATTTGATCTATTCTGTTTACAAATTTAGAAATTTGGTTGAAAATTTCTTCAATTTGTCGAAATCCCGTTTTTTGGTAGAAAATTAATTTCCTTCTTTGACAGTTCAGCTGCTATATGTAGAAAGCTCGTCTTTTTGGCTTAGAAATTCAACACTTTGGATACAATTTTTTTTTCTTGATCGACTGAAAATTGTTTCTGGGTTAAAATTTCAACTTTTGTTGAAAATTCGTCATATTGATTTGAAATTTCATTTCGTTTTGTAGAAAAATCACCTTTCTAGAGGAGGGCATCTGTCTGGTTGAAAATTCATATATTTCGTTTCAGAATGAACTTTTTTTTGTTAAATATTCAACTGTTTCGTAAAAAATTCATTTCTTTGGTTGACAATTCGTCTAGTTTGTTCAAAATTCGTTTAGTTTTTTATTATAAAATTATCATTTTCAGTATAAAATGCACATATTCTGTCAATAATTTGTCTTATTAGCGACCCAAAAAACATATAATCCACTTGGTCTGGTTTAAGGAACCCTCCACTCAATTTTTTGTGGTCCTGTGTTATTATTAGCAGAATATTGATGAATTATTGAGGAAAATTATATTATTAAACATGAAAAAAGGAAATGAAAAAAATTGCAGACAGCGAGAGTCGAACGCGCAACCTTCTGACCATGAAGCGGAAGCGATAACTGAGCTACCAACCGAAGAAAAAATTTCTCTTCGCCAAACTGTATATAGCATTAGGCAAATATTTTAAAATCAATTTTCTCGAAAACAGCGAAAAAGCGCATGTTAGCAGCAATAAAAATATGCAAAATTCTGAACTGAAACTAAAATTTTCAATTGACGGTCTTCGCTTGTTAGTATTTTTTTAAAATGGAAATTTTTCCACTTTTTTATATTACATGTATCATTAAAACATTCTCTTTCGATTTTAATTTTAAAATATGAAAAAAATACCATTTTTTTGTACTATATTGAAAATAAAATCTTAAATTATCGCTTAAAATTAAACATTTTTCTATTAGAAGTTTTAGAAATTGTACGGCTTGAACCTAGTGATCTTCAAAATAGAAAATTGAAACGATTCTTTAAAGTACCATAATATTTGCTGCGCAATATTTAATTTATGGTTGCGGTATGTAAATAAGAATTTCGAGTCAAAGTGAAATTTTCTTTTTGTATGAAAAGCCACAATCTACTTACAATTACACCAAAAAGACGTGCACTGAAAAAATGAACGAAACATAAAATCTATAAAATCGTTATCCAGATTTCATTAATTTTATCCTTAGACTTAATAAGAAGTTCATTTCTTGTGTTTTCAGGTGCATCCGATATCAATTCTTTTTCTTTTGTTAATTTTCCATTTTTTTTTATTAATTTCGCATGGACAACAAAACAGTGAAATAGGAAAACGAGGTCTTCATTCTCTGAAAAAGAATAACAAATTCGTCAATGAATTATTCGGGGTGGTGGTCGCTGGACCGGGAATTTTCTGAGACAGGGGAAAAACGGAAAATGACCGTGAATTTATTTTTTGACCGGGAATTTGATAGATTTTTAGAAAAAAGTCTGTTTAATCACTTGAAATATTACACATTTCATATCACATGATATAATACAATTTAAAATAAGTTCGATTTCAACTTTTCTTTATATATTAACTAGGGTCGACCAAAAAAACTAAAAATGTTTAGATTCATTGAAAGTTTTTTTGTGGAATTACAAAAAAAAGTAAAAAAAAAATCTCACCATTGGGCAAGTCGATTGAAAACTTTAAATTTTTGTAGTTTTTTGGTGGAAAAAAATTTGTTCAATTTTTTTGTTGGTTCAAGTTTATGGAAGTAAGTAAACTTAGATGGATAAAGTAAGAAAACAATTTTTCGTCGAAATAAAATATTTAAAAGAATGATGAAAAATGAAATTTTATTAATTTGTATCTAAAGTTGCCAAAAAAAGTAATGGTTTTTTGTTTTTTATGCTCTTTTTAAAAAACCGATTGTTACACATGCATTGTAAAAATCCGTTTACACAGGATCCCTAAAAAGTAAAAATTGTTATTTGGAATTAAAAAGTATGTACGTGTTTAGTTTATTAAAAAGAGAACTAAATAAATCAAAATATATATTTTTGCAACTTTAGATATGAATTAACAAAAGTGCATATTTCTTCATTTTTTGAAATATTATATTTTGCCGAAATTTTTTTTTTCTCACTTTTTCCTAAAAAAATTGAAAAACATATTTTTTCTATTTCTTACTGTTCCTGTGTAAACGGATTTTCACGGATCTTGTGTAAAAATGGTTCTAGTTTCAGGATCAGTAAAAAATTGAAAACCAATTTGATTAAAACTGAAAAATATGTACGTGTTTCCTTAGCTTATTAAAAAGCGCATCAAACAATAAAAAAAAAACGAAAAACATGTTTTTGGGAAACTTTAGGTACAAATCAACGAAATTGCATTTTTCGTTATTTTTTTAAATATTATATTTTGACGAAAACAATTTTTTCCTACTTTTTTCCGTCTGAAGTTATTCATTTTCATAAATTTAAAAATAAAAATTTCCATACACAAAAGATTAAAAATTTGAAAATTATTCGTCGACTTGTCCAATGGTGAGAAATTAAATTTTTTTTTAAATTGTTCATAATGCCAAAAAGAAACTTTTCACAATCAGTGCTCTTACCGATGAATCGTTTTTTCGGCCCACCCTAACATACACCCTTCGGAATTTTGTCTTCCAACTCCTGGTTGGATCAGGCGTTAGAGTTTCGAGTTTACAACCGGAAAGTCTGGGTTGATATTTTTTGCTATTTTTTAAATTGCAATTGGCTATTAAATCTATTTAGATCAACCTAAAATATTCTTTCTTAACCATTTTTTCTCATGTTGAAAATTTCCTTGCGTAATTTTTTTTTGAAAAACATCACTCATTACTCTGATTTAAAAATATGAATATTATGATAATAATAGAAAATGTCTTCTAATCATATTCTATTTTTATATCATTTCATTTTACTATTTATTTATTTTTAGGGTTTCCTAGCCACGGGAGGGGAAGTAGGATAAATTAGGGGAAACGAGGCTTGGGGAATTAACGGAAATGATTAGAAATGAGGGCGAGGAGGGAAGGGGAGTGTTAGCTGGGAAAGCGTGGAGAGGGGGAATTAGTGTATGAAGAATTGCTGAAGGGGGGGGGGTGAAGTGAGGGGGTGAGGACGCAGGGTAATGTAGCTTGAATATGGGTTATTTTATTCTTATAATAATATTTTTTATTTTCATCTCGTATAAAAATAATAACTAAAATACAACTGTCCACACACAATTTGTTCGTTTTCCGAAAAAAAAAATTCCGCATTTTTTTCTTCAAATCCGTCAACATTGACGCGCGCCCCGGGGGCTTTTAAAATTAACATATGTTGAGAAGTAAAACGCTCATTTGCCGAAAAAAAAATCTTTTAGTCGAAAAGTCACTGACTTATCAAACATCCCGCGCAATAATGCAGACATCATTTAATTACAACCTGGGATGAATCGGTGATTATAAAAATGTTTCAGCAACTTTCGCTGTGATAAAAGTTTTTTTTTTCAAATATGCAAAAACCTCTGTAGATTATACAATTCTCATTTTGAAACCAAATTCCATAATAATTTTTTGTATAACCCTTTGTAGATTCAACATTTATAATTTTACAAAACATTTTGTGGGATTGTTTTGACTCTATTTATTTCTTAACAATCCCTGAGTAAATAAATAAGTGTTTTATTAAAAATTTTATTTTTTGTTTATAAACAAGATTTGAAATTTTTAAGAAAGCGCTCCCATGATTTTTTTTGTTTTTTTATGCAAAATATGCGCATACTATGTAAGAATAATATTCCGCAAAAAAAAATTGTAATATCTTTTTTAGGTTAAAGTTGGTTGAGGCTCACCTTGCGCAGCGATATCATTAATTCTTTTAATTTTATCCCATTTAAAAAAATCAAATTCACCTAAAAAAGTGAATTTTTAAGAGAAATATGTTTTTTCTTAGCTTTAAACCTTAGATATATTGGCTAATATGTATCAAAATAGCTTAACGGACTTACTAAAATATAACATATTATTAGCACGTAACGTTCAGCATTGTTTTAAATAATTTAAGGAAACAAATAAACCATTTTTATCAGTTTTCCGCGGAAAATTTTTTGTTTATAGATTGAAGTAGCTTAACGGACTTGCTAAAATTGAAGGAAGTATCTACACGTACCGAAAAAAGCTGGTTATTTGTACCTTTATCTATTTTTCGCGGAGAAAAATTAGTTTTCATCTTATACCTATTAAAGTAGCTTCTCAGACTTCCTCAACTCTGGAAAATTTTTAACATTCAGTTTTCTTAACAATAATTTAAGCTAAAAATAGAAAATTAGTATACAGCTTTGCAAATAGCTTATCAGACTTACTACAATCCAGAATTTCCTGGATTTTGTTAAGTCTGAGTAGCAATTCTATACATATTATACGGCAACAATTTTTCCCGCAAAAAAGGGATGAAATTGATCTAATTGTGGATTTAAATTATTTATAGAAAATCTAAATATTAATAGTTGACAATGTTATTCAGTTTAGTAAGTCTTCTAAAAAGCTACTTCGATAAATATCAGAGGGCAAAGAATTTTTTCCGTGAAAAAAGAATGCAAATTTTCTATTTGTTAACATAAGTTATGTATAACAAAGCCAAATGTTAAGTGTTAACAATTTTCTGTAGGTTAGTAAGTTGAAGATGCTTCTTTGAATAATATTAGATAGCAAAGCATGTTTTTTCTTGAAAGAAGTATGAAAATGGGTTATGTTTTTAAAACTTGTTAATAATAACACAATTGCACAGTAAGCAAATTATTCGCTTTCTTTGTATGCTTAAGTTGTAATTCAAGTTGATTGCAAATATATCTAAGGTTTCAAAGTGGAAAAATATATGTTTCTATGAAATTCAATTTTTGTAAATTAAAAAAAATAGGCTAAAGTGTTAAAAATAAATACTATCGCTTTGTACTGTCGTAAAGAATTTTATACTCTTTAATTCTAGAAAAAAACGTTCAATGCAGTTAAAAATTGAAAGCTGTAGACCTTTTTGAATATTAAATTCAAGAGTTGCACCACCGTAGCGCGAGTCACAATATTGCTGTTACTTAATCTATTTTTTATTCGTAAAACAGCAATACGCTATCTGTATTTCACATTTGTTATTTTTAAAAGGGCTTGAAATTATACGTAACCCTAGTACGTTACACATAATCAGTAAAATTTATGTTTGTCTTCAGAGAAAATTAACAAACGTAGATATTATTTATTTTATTTACGTCTGTTAGATGTAATAATGTATTACATTATTTAACTCGTTTCAACAAAATTTTTAACTCTTGATAATTAAAAATTTGCTATTATGGAAATTTGAATTACATGCGTACATAACTCTACAAATCTATGTATTCAGAATGGTAACTCGGAATTATTTATTATTTACATGTTTAATTAATAAATAATTGAAATCCGCACTTTTTTAAAGAAAGCATTTGAAGTAAGCAAACGTTTTAGTATTGTAGAAGGGATATGAGTAATTCAAATTCATAATTTCTTATAATAAATTATACGTTGATTCCAATAACATTTTATATGTGGGTATATTTTGGTTACTGAAATCCCCAGTTAAGAGTCATACCATTAATGCGTATTTTTATCAAATGTTAGTATTTTTAGGAAAAAGCATTACTCTCATGCTAATTCTGTAAACATGCTTTCTGGTTTATTAGCTACCTACAAAATATAGATTATGTAAATTTTGCCTTTTGCTTGTCGCACACAGAAAGAAATTTAACAATATGTCAATTGGAAAAGCATGTTGCTCTTTAGAATGAATTATTTATATATTTCATTTGCAAGCAGTAGCAGAAACTGAAACAGGGAAACTAAAGCAGGAAATGAAAATTTATCTGGCAATTACAAATATCTAATGTTTAGTTGCTGATATAATAATTAATTTAGTGATCTACTAAATGCAATCTATATAAGCGAGACATGTCAATTATATAAATACAAGAAAGAATTTTGTTAATGCTTAAAAACTATTTTATTATAAATATAAAATATAGAGATTGTTTTCAAAGGGATGATGCCTTTTGTTTATGTGCTTGATGTTCTGAACGTTCAAATCAACGAAATTTTTTATTGACGACTTTGTTAACCAGAAAAAAATGCTCAAATGTTTGTTTATTTGCATTGGAAAACATTTATGATTGAAACAAAATTATAATGCATATTTTAAATTGCAATTGGAACAATATTTATGGGTGAAATAGAAATGGGGAAAAAGGCGTGACAGAATGCGTCCCGTTTTCAGTGTGGGATTGCGTACATAACATCTATTGGAATGTTTACGGAGGAGGTTCAAAAGTTCGTCCAAGAACTAAGGATCTACACTGCACAAGTCGAAGCTGCTGACAATCAAGCCGCATATTGTTGACAAAAAAGAAGTCTTATCTGACGCCAGAAAGAGAATACAGAAGAGGAAAAAATCGATCAGGGAGTATCTACAGAGAGATATACATGATCCCGACGACACTGACGTTAAAAGTAGATACTGATCATATCATCAGTTTTAAGAAGGTTTGTGACAACCTCATAACGTATGACGAGCAATGTCGACGAATCACTGCCGAATAGGTGACAGCAGTCTCCACTGCATACTCCGGACGTGATATCCTTCTCTAAGACTTCGAGAAACGAACTATATTCGCGATCGAATTCTCGGCTCCAGCCAAATACAACGTCACTGCCAAGGAGAACGAAAGGAAGGTCACTTTGTGTCCTTGAGACACACAAGTGTTTTGCGGGCTCGTCGTTGTGATTTCGTCGTGCCCCGTGGCCACCCATCTCACGATCATGAGACGTAGCCATAGGTGTGAGTTACTGCGGATCTGCTTGGAGCCGCTGTCATTTTCAGATAAAAGTTGCTCTTAGTGGGACTTTCGATGGTTGCTTAGCCGCTTTTCAAATCATATGTATAATTAAAAGTTTATTATAAGAAGAAACGCGGGATTTCGCCGAGATTAAGTGCAAATCTGAAAAACTGCACTCGTTTCCAGCGAAATCGCGGTAAAATTTCAGATGTAACCACGTTTCGCGACCATGACATAGGTGTTCAAGTCTACGACGGATTCAGTGCAATAATCAGGCGAAAGTCGCGTGCACCTTGATGATATTTAGCGACCCAAAAACGACCGCCTTCTGCATCTTTTCCGCAAGCATCTTAGCATTTCGTTGACACGCAGGAATGCTTTTCAGACTATTAAACAGTGAAAGATTGGCACCGCCAAGAGCATCGATTTTTAGAATATTCCAGGTATAACCGTCGCGACTCCCTTACGAGTTATGTATACCTCTTCTTATTTTTATTGTTCTTGGCTATGATGTTTTTGTCATCTGGTGCCGAAAATTCGATAACGAATATATCTTGCTTCTCAAAGTCAAGGAGAACTATGTCAGGCCTTAAGTGCGCAACAGAAACAGTAGTTGAGAATATGAAGTTCCAGTATATGCGGCACTTCTCATTTTAGACAATTGACTCTATTTCCCTAGGAGCGTTGAGCGGATCGATATCAGGGCCTCCTAACGCGTAGTAGCTTCATTTTACAGAAACAGAGATTGAAGAGGCGGTCCAACACTGATACTTCATAAGAGAGCATCACTTTTCAGTTAAAAAACAATTCAAATTTTTCAGATATAGAAATTATATTTATTAATATGGACGAGCAAGTAAAAAATAATCGATTGATGTAAAAAAAACAACTAAGAATCGATTATTTCCGTATTAGGTCCCTTTCTTCGCGGACGGTCACATTTTGTTCATGTGCATGACCTTTCGTGACCCGATATCGAGGGATCTTAGCTTGTTCTTCGTCCGTGGAAACGACCAGAGAGTACGACCAGAACGGCAAGCATGTTCCTTGCAGATACTTTGTTCCACGCCGACAGTTAGAAGGACCAAATCTGCTGGATAAGACGTGTTTATCTGGTTCGCAGAGCATCCTTTATAGATTCCATGTCCTGAATTCTGCTCTGTATCCCGCCCAGGTATGCATAGGTCTCTCCAGCGCTAAGATTTCTTATAGCGCTCATGTCGACGAGCTAAGGGTCTTTGGGAATGCCATTGAGTTTTCCTAGCTTCAAATAAACCTTAGCGCAATTTTGCAACCCAAATTCTATTCCAATCTTTTGATTTACGCGTTTTCCTGCAGGAGTACCCTTCGGAGTTGCAAAATTCAAGAGATAGTGACAATAATGTGAGGCAAAAGAGGAGTCGGCTCATGGTGTCGCCCTGAGAGACCCCTCTTTGAAAGGTAACAGCCAACGATAGGAAGCGCTGATAGGATGCTGCGTCTCTGCAGAAACATCTATGGATGAGCTAAGTTGCCCACCTTTGGGAGAGGTACTGTGTCCCCTTCCACCAATTACTCCAGAATAGGTTCTTCCTACTTTAGATATGAGGAGAAAATGCGCGGCAGATACTGGTGGGTCAAAGGAAACTCCTTTCACCAGAAGGTCATGATCCCTCTTTTTCCCGAAGGAGAATAGATCTTCATGCCCCTAATTCTTTTTTCACCTCCTCGGTAGTGATAGGTGAGCATTCTTCTTCAAGTGTTATGAGGGCATTGTCTGCTTCTTGAAGCTATTTATGTCCTACGAGCCTTCATTAAGTGGATCCTGGACTTTGTAAACTTCTTTCCATAATGCTTTGACATCCTCTGGTTTGGGCGGATGGTCGGCAGTAACTAGAGGATCTTCAAAAAGTCGAAATGGACAAGAGAAAAACTTTTGATTTTCTCTGAATCATATTTCCCTTCGCTCTAGACTTTTCCTGACGACAGATAGTACCCGTATTCTGTCAACAATATGATGCCTGATGATCAACAGCTGTGACTTGTTAAGCGTATGATAACGGATCCGCAGTTCGCGCGCGAACTGTCAAACCTTGGCAGTGAAATTTCTGCCAGATGTTATGTAGTCAATCACACACTGAATACGGGACACGTTCTGTCTTGTCCAGCCTATTTTTGCGGTGACTTCATGCATTCGTATTTTGGTATCATGATCAGCCGTTGAGTTTTTTTTACGTTTTGCATCCCACAACCTTTCGCTGCATTATACACACCACAATTGATGGACCAGAGGTAGGATTCATCGAAAAAATCCCCACAAAGCTCGTCATCCAGTTCAGCCAGATGTTTGGGCTTTGAAGAACGCTGGGAGGATTAAGATTTTTTTGAAATAGCTCGACTAGTCCCCGACCAGCACCCGACTAGAAATGTTCACCAAAAAGAACCAGACTAGGGACCGACCAGTCCCCAACTAGGGTCATTGCCTACACAATTTCACGACTAGCCCCCGACTAGTGCCCGACTTTTAATAGGGCCAAGTGGGGCTATTTCTACACGGGATAGGGTGAATTTTTTACAAAATTAACTAAGAATATCATTCCGATGAATTCTTTTTATTATGCTCTTCAAACCTCCAAGATTTATTAATTATTTTAAATATTTCCATGAAGAAATTAAGAGTTTGTCAATTTGTTGAAGAAACCCTCCCGTCAAACCTCCTGCTCGACATTAGTTAAAATGCAGCGAATACACAACCCGGTCGTATACGTCGCAGATGGTCATCCATCCGAGTGCTAGGCGCGCTCGAAATGGCTTGACATCTGGACTCTTCTCGAGTCGAGAACATTTGCTGTATATTTGTATGAAAATTTGTACGCACCAACATTTTATAGATTTTTTCCCAAAGTTACATGGAAATGTTTAGAGTTAGACAATTATTTATTCTGCATCGTGAGAGGGTATTCATGCGAAGCCGTGTACGAGTTAAAATTATTGAAATCAAAATTAATTTTATGGTATTTCATTGAACTTCATTTCAAAATAAAATAATTACATGTAAGCACATTGGTCGCGCGCGGAGCGCCCGTATGTGGCTCTAGTGCGGGTCGAAAATTCGTCTTTTTGGTTGCAAGATTACGTGATCTACAATTTCTACTATGTCTCGTGAAAAGTATTTTTTCAGTTGAAAAAATACCTTGAAAAATGTATTTTCTGATCCTGGAAAACCTGGAAAAGTCCTGGAATTTCATTTCGAAGAAACGCTAGACACCCTGAAGATATTTTCTTCCAGTTAATCATAAATTACACTGGTTTTCAAGTGGAAAAATTTAATTAAGCAAATATTTGAGAAAACGAACCTACAATCACCTGTATGCTTACGTTAAGATTCTGACATTCACAGTGAATGTTTGAAGAGATTCCACCCTTGCGTTGCACTTCACCGACTTTAATATGCATGCATATTGTATATTAATTCTACAACATGATGGTATATTAAACTAAATTTACGGTACATATATGCGAATGAATTTACTCACACCTACATTAAATTTTGATCAGACTTTTAAAACAGTGATGTCTGCCATATGGCTTTATATAGGCAAATTATTTCCCCCATTTTCTTATTTTCAGTGCCTCATAACAATGACTATCGTAAAATATCATCGACTTTGCCGAACAGAATGGGGCCAAGGATTTTCTCGTCATTCAGTCCACAAACTAATCAATAAATACCAGACCAAATCCACTTTTAATGAGACGACGTATGTTTCACCAAATGCAGGCCTCACAGACCGCGGTCCCTATATCCCCTGTTAATCTCTATATTGATATTCAGTCCAGGTCCCTAAAGTACCCTATTTTTAAGACTTGTTCCCTATGCAGGGTGTCTACCCTACCTGGAAAATCTGCAAAACCTGGAATTTTCAGAGAATTTTTATATACTTGGAAAAATCTGGAAATATCAGTTCATTTTTTCGCGAGCATGCCTAATTTTTTTTTAAATTCTTGTATCAAATTAAATAACAACTATTCTTCCTTTGACAAAGTAGCTTCGTATTACTGTATTTAACTATTTTGTTAAAAAAATTTGTTTCGTTTGAAATTAATTTTTCAAACTGAAAATTTAACTTTTATTTTTGGCCGAAAATTGAACGTTTTAATCCGCAAATTTGAATATTTGTTTGGAAATGTATGTATTTTGTTGAAAATTCATCAGTTTGCAATATTTTCTCTCTTTTGACCGAAAACACTTTTTTAGTTAAAAATTCTACTCATGTTGAAAAGTCGTCTTTTTTTCTTGAATTAGACTGTTTTTGATTCAAAATTTTAATCTTTTTTTCGTTGAAATATTAACTACTACATTTCCTGTTCAGTAGTTGCCTTTTTTGAAATGAAAGTGCAATTGCTTGGTTAAACGTTAAACTTTTTTGTTTTCATTTCATTTCAGTTTATTAAGCTCATCGGTCAAAGACCATTTACAGAGCTACAGAGCTACAGAGCTACATATGTATTTTATGCTTAACAATATTAACGCAGTTGTATTTTGTATATCTGTTAAAATTATTTTTTTTTGTTGGAGGCTCATCAGTTTAATTCAAAAGTCATGTTGGGTTGAAAACTGAGCTATTTTGTTGAAAATTCGTTTTTTACTTGACTAAAAGTCAATTTGATTAACTAAAAATTAAACTGTACAATTCTCGATTGAAAAATTTTCTTTTTTTAGTTGAAAATTCGTCTTTTCTGGTAGAAATTAATTTTCTTGGTTGAAAATTCATATTTTTGGTCGAAAATTCAATTATATGCTCTGGTTAAAGATTCAACACTTTAGTTGAAAATTCATCACTTTGTTTGAAAACGTAACTAGTTTCTTTTTGAATAGTTTTTTTTTTTTGAATTTTTTTTAAATTGAAAATTTTTCTATTTGAAAACTATTCCAATTGGGTAATCCATCATTTCAGTCAAAAATTCATCTCTTTGGTAGAATATTATTTATTTTAACTATTTCGTTGAAAATTTATTATTTTGTTGATGAATCGTCTTTTTTCGTCAAAAAATAATCTTGTTTGAAAATTCATCTTTTTAATTGAAAATCAAAGTATTTAAGTTAAATATTCATCATTTTATTGCAATATTTTGATCTTTTTGATTGAAAATTCAACTATTCCAGTTTGAAAATTCATCATTTTAGTTGAAAACTCATCACTTCATTTCAGAATGTAAGTTTGATGCTTGCTAGACAATTTTTGTAGCCAGGAGAATTCTTTTTTCTTGCAATCGAATGTTCTACTTTTTCTTGGAAACACAATCTCTCCTGTGTACTTCTTGATGATATTTATGGCAGTTTGAAGTTTGCCTTTACCAGAGGCATAGATCTTCAGGACATCCATATAAAATATATGAGTGACCTTATGCTCGCGCTGATTAGTGTCGCCACAGAGGTATCCAGAAGAATTTCGTAGTGGGAGAGATGAAGGCAGGAGTGTGATGCAAAAAGGCAAAGGGCTCGTGGTATCGCCCTGAAAGACTAAGAGCCCTTTAATTGTAAGAGCCCTTTAGAATCAAACCAAAGAGCCTATGACAAAACCACCGAACGCGTCCTCGGGTTGCGCATAGAGGATCCCAGTACCAAAGGTTTCGGCTGAATATGGTTACAATTATTGATAAGCCGTCGCGAACAATTGTCCAGGGATGGTTCCGAAGAAATAGCCCCTAAGCTAAGGCGTAGCAACCATGTCGAAAGCTGAATGGCACCTGAGCGAGGTATCTAAAAATGGTGTCTCTGGGATACCGGGCGACACCTCAGAGTGTGCAGGGCTCTACAAGGACGGACAAACCTTTTTCCCAGCTGCTCATAGGAACAATAATGACACCATCAAACCACCAAAAAGTTTTAGATGCGGTTCAAAACGATCGAACGCTAGACTGCTACGACGCCAGCATTATCCCTGTTCGCGGAGGCTTTATGGTGCGTATGCACACTCTGTGGTGCCAGAAAAAGCGACATTAGGACCAACCGCGGAAAGCAGAAACTTTCTGAGAGATGATAGCGATTTCAGGATAAAAGGAACATTGACATACAGGTTCCTTTTAAGCCCGAAGATTTGGCTGAAATAAATGCCTCCCTTCGTGAGGATATCTCGGAGGAGTCCGACCTCTGGACCATCAATTGTTCAGTTTATGGTGCTGTGAGAGCATTGGCTGATTAAAATCGAAGGCTAAAACTGACGATAAATCAAAAGTGAGATGCATAGCGAGATTGATGCCCCTTTGGAAAAATAGATTTACTACCTCATCTAAAAATTATCGTGTGACAACGAACAAGATCACCTTACAGAGGGGCGTCTTTCAGAGCGATACCATGAGCTCTTTGGTTTTTTGCATCACACTTCTGCCTTTATCTCTCGTCTGACAAAATCCTTCTGGATACCTCTGTGGAGACACTAACCATTGCGAGCATAAGCTCATTCATGTATTTTATATGGATGACCTCAAAGTATATGCCTTTGGTACAATTAAACTTTAAAATACTATAAATACCGTGAAAGAGTACACAGGCGAGATTGGGATGGACTTTAAATTGGATAAATGTGCCAAGATTCATCTGAAGAAAGGAAAGATTGTTGGCGTTCCCAAGGACCCTGATCTCGTGGATATAAGTGTTATCAGACATCTTAACACTGAAGAGAACTATACATACCTGGGCGTTCCTCAAAGCCGTATTCAGGACGTAACATCAGTTAAAGTGTCTCTCTGAAGCAGATACAAGCATCTTCTTCGGCAAATTTTGTCTTTAAATCCGTCGGCGTTGAACGAGGTATCTACGACTAACATGCTTGCCGTCCCGGTTCTACTCTCCTCGTTTGGGGAGGTTCACTGGACGAAGAACGAGCTTACGGCCCATGATACCACCACACGTAAGATCATGCATATGCATAAGAGCTTGCACATCAATTCGCTCATTCCGCGATTATACATCTCATGCCGTCAAGGCGGACGCAAACTTCTGAATCTCCAATGTCTTCATAACCGAATTGTTTTAAGTACAGCTTACATCGTTGCAAATGATGAAGATCCTCTCCCAAAAATGGTCAGGAATCACGAGATGATTGGCAGGGAAGCGTTCCTTTACAAACCCGCGAAACAGGCAGCTGAGACCCTTGGACTGAATTTTAACATCAGAAGTGAGGAAAGTGCATTACTCCATCTAGATACTTCACTTCTGAAAGCCGAAGTGAAGAAATCAGAAGTTGAGAAATTCCACTAACAGCTATTCGACAAGAAAATGCACGGAAATTTTCACAGGAATGTAGAAAAACAGTCCTTTTCGAAGGAGGAAACTTTTGCATGACTCCGATTAATATCTCAAGCATATGAAATCGCTATTTAGGTGCGGCTTCATTAAATGTCGTATACATTCATAATAATTGCTCAGATAATTCCACTTTACACAAAATGGAAATTAAATTATTAGTAATTTTCGATTATTGATAATAAAATATGATACCTTCTTATAATTAATCAAGAATAAAAATGGATTTTAAGTCGGAAAGTTCAATTATGTAAATAAATGACAGACCTAACCTACAACCAACTCTACTCACATTAAATTTCTATCATTCAGGGTAAATTTTGGAAAGAGTTTCACATGTACGTTGCGCTTGTCATAAAAAAAATTCAATCCACGAATTCTAGATTATTCTTCAATTTCGAATATTTGACAAGATTTAATGAGAAGAGGAAGGTCGGGTCTCCCAGAATTTGGGGAACAAACAAAATTTAAAATGCTAAAGTTTGATTATTTGTAACAGTGTAACCTGAAAATCGGCAAAAAATAGAAAATGTTGGAGTCTACTTTGACATATAAGTAGATTATACCAATTTATATTTGTCAATTGATTTTAGTACTTTGAATAGAATTAATTAATTAATTAATTAATTAATTAAGAAAAAGAATAATTTAATGGTTTTCATGGAATTTTATAATAATGTTCGAATATTTTTCTATTTGATTAAAATGATTTGAATTTGAAATTGTTATTCTTTTTGAATTAGAGCGAATTCTCGATTGATTTTAATGGTTTGACGGAAGTTTTAACGCTTTTTTTTTCTCGGCTTATAAAAATCATGGCATTGTTAGGACTTTTTGACAGGTTCCAGGAATTATTTAATGGTTTTGGTTCCCTGCCTAGAAGTAGGCCAGAAATTGGCAGATGGGAACATTTGACCTCCTATCTATACACCTCACTCTCCACAAAGAATAAAAAATGCTTTCAGAATTCATGTATTTCATGTAAATTTTCAGGTTTTATAGGTACCACCTAATTTTAGAATTTCCAGTCTCTTATAAGAGAGACTGGAATAAGTAAGAAAAGGACAACAAATATAGAAAATGTAGGATAATGAAATCGACCCCCTAAGATGGCCAGGTCGCCTGTCCGAGGAGATCAAGTCAACCAATATCATATGACCAAATCGACCCTTTATGATGAGGGATGATCGTTTCGACTCTCTATGACGCTTGAGTCGACCGTTCGAGATGACACCAAGTCGACACTCTCAGATGATTGATTCGAACCTCTTGTTTTAACCTTCTAGAGATAGTCACTTTCGCCACCTTTAAGGGCTGTCCTATATTTCACCCTGCAATATAGTCTGTCTGCACATCTAGATGACCCAACTGACCTTTCATTTTTTGCCGTGTGTATCAACTGTGGGCACCACCATTAGTTTCCTGCCGGAAATACAATTGAAATACCAACCACTCACGTCTCTGCCGTCAATTGATGCATCAAGTGTTGTAGAGCCAGTATTGAGTAAGTTATTTCTTATATGGTTGCAGACATCAGGCCACACCAAGTAGAAGAAGTATCCCCACGTAAGGACACTTCTCCTACTCGGTGAGGCCCGGCCAATAACAATACAATTGCGAATGTTTTGAACTAAATGTTTTTAATTAAAGGATGCCATAAAATTCAGGATGATTTGATTACTGCGAAGGCCTGTTTGAAGAAGCTGATAAGACTTTGAAAATTATGTGGAGTCGTTAAAACTGAAAAAGAGAAAGTTTGAGAACGGAGACCGGTACGTATCCCGAAACCGGTACAAATACCGGGTTTTCTCAGACCAACTACAGTTCCTGATTTCGTGAAGTCAAAAAATAATCTGGGTCCTATACAAAAATTCAGCGAAATACAGTTTACTTTTTACTACATAGTTGCGCTCAATAATTATATAGCAAAGTAAATATAAGTCCAAACAGGGTTTTTAGATTGGGCGACTTGGCACGAACTTACAGCAAAAAGAAATTTAAAAAGTCGCCGGGCGACAATTAGACGAATTTTTGTAGCACTTGGGCGATTTTTGAGATTTGAATTTCTATAGTATGAATTTAAGACACCTCTCTGAAACTCTAATCACAGCATTCTCAAATGAATGGTACATGCATCTATTGAGCTTTCTGATTAGTTAATTCGTATTTGCCTGAGAGAAATAAAGAGAAGGCCATCACAGATGATTACCATGATGGTGATCATCTTTGATGGCCTTTTCATAACTCTGCCTGCCAGCAGTGTCCGACAGGCTGCCTGCAGAAATTCCATGAGAGTGAAAGAGACAGAGCCAGTGCCGCCAGGTGGCAAAAAAAATAAATCTTCAGCCCTCCCATATTTTTCCTCAGAAAATCTCCAGAACAATTCAAAAAAATTCTTCAGATTTCTTCACAATTTCTTCAGGTTTTAAAAGTCAATTTTTTAAATAATTAATAATACTATTACAAACCATTCAAGTTGTAATAGCTATTAGAGTTGCAGCATCACATTAATCATACACATTTTTATGTATATGTATATTATGTATATTTTTATACCTCAAGCCGATCGGACCTCTCTTTCTACCATGTGAGATTGACAACGAGGCATCGGGGTCCTACTACAGTTCGGCTCTGCAAACACACAATTGGTCAAAATATCTAGAAATGTCAAATGCACAAGAATAGTTGCGGAAACTTTGAAATACTAGTGTACATATTCGTTCGTTAGTGAAAAATCGTGAAATATGATTGGGAGGCTGGGAAACGGGAATTACTATAGTATAAGGTTCTTCGATTTTATAGGATTTAAATATTTAAATAAAAGTAATAATAATAAAATTATAAAAGTACATTACGTTAAAAAAATTTAAATATCTGTATTTAGTTGCAAAGTTTTATTAAGTTACAATTTATTGAAAAAATGATATGAAGAGTTTACAAATATTCATTGATTTTCATTATAAACGTTCCTTTTTATTTATATTTATTAACCGTACTGAACTATTATTACGTAAACTGTGATTTTCCTCATTTTCAAATTGAGGCGGGAACCGCGGCCAATAAAACAGCGGTAGAAGGTCGCCGATATCTTGAGTGTGCGCAATAGACTCATGTGTATTTTATGGTATGTTCCCCAAAAAGGATAATGGGGATCTATGGATGGTCGATTTGGGACGGCTCAAGTTGGCAATTTGGGCGAATTGCTCAACGCTCTGTCAACCCTGAGTCCAAAGAAGGGTTATTTAAAGATTGTTGTACGTGTTTAGCTCCTATAAACTGCATGATGATGACATCACCGTCCCTTTTTAATTTTATATGGAATTAGTTTATTCCTTCCTTCCGGACTGTAAGTAGTTTTCCTTGATGACCTAATTAATAAATCTAAGTCAAGAAAGATACGATACGACTGGGCTCAGGTTAAAATCCAGAAGATGAAACAGTTTGAACGATAACTTTCCAAATCTAATACAGATTTTTTTCAAGTATGTTCGAAAGATATATTATGACTTCAGGGTATTTTCAATTTTCAGACTGGGCTAAGATTTTTGACGTTTTTCGAAATCTATTTGAGGAATATACATAGTATTTTATTGTTTTTGGCGATACGCGCATACACACGAGCATACAAAAACATTTCACTTCTCAAATTCTTCTGATACTGCATTGATATATTTTTAACGATGTGCCTCAACGATTCATAGCAGGGGTACATTAGGTAGGGACTTTTGGTAAAGTGAGAAATCAGGATGGGAGTGAAAAGGAAATTGCATTTTCTTCACAGGATACCTTGCCAGCATTTAAATTTTTGCAGAAATTCTGAATCCTTTATTTTCTATTCATTTGAATCAAAACGATTACAGGCAGCTTTGAAATCGGGACAGGAATGACCTGCGGCCCGCATAGCGACCAAGAAACAGCCCTCGTTTGTTATGGTGGTCATGAACGTAGAGTGATCGTGCTCGTGGCAATTTGGCACCTAGGAGTTACGAAGGTGTCCTAACGGCCTCTCGGGGACACCGGATGACCTCCCCGAGTATTCAGTCTTACCCCTGCATGCGGGGCTCTGCAGGGGCGGACCTTTTATTTCCCTAGGTTCTCGTGGGATCAAAATGAACATGCTTAAACAAAATGAAGGAAAAGGAGGAGGAAGGGTGTTGGCGGAGGGGGGAGAGGGGTTGGGCTCTAAAGGGTCTAACACAACTCTCTCCTCTCCATCTGTCTTTCCGGAAAGCCAAATTGAGGTCGCGGCTGGTCCCCCAGCTCCCTGGGGAGCTAAGGGATTGACGGCTCCTCTGAACGAGGCTATGGTAATGGGAGAGGTCAATCAGTCCCCCAACCAAAAGAAACGGCTTAACGGTTCCCTGAAAAGGAGACTGAGGAGGCAAGCGCAGCAGTCTAGCAGAGCAGCTGCAAGAGCTGGAACGTCGGCAGTTATAGGGCCGACATCCAGCACTGAGGCACAGAAGAGAGGTAGGGGCTCAGAGGACACTACGAGGTGGCTAAGACTCTGAAGAGGCAGTATGAGCTCTTCAGGGAGGACAGGAGGAGCCTGTTGAGATATAGGAAGATCGGGGGCAGACCTAAATGACTGCTCCTGGTCTCACCATTACCCAGATTAACTTGCAACACAGCAAAGGCGCCTCTGCCATTTTGCAGAGGGGCATGGCTGCGAGGCACACATGTATCTCGCTAATCCACGAACCTTGGATAGTTCGAGATACCATAAGGGGATTAGGGGGGGGGGGCTGGTCTCTTTTGTTACAGGGACCCCAAGGCGGCCAAACCAAGGGCCTGCATACTGACGAAGGGAGCTAACGCTGTCCCGCTGCTTGAGCTATGTTCGAGAGACCTGATGGTGATAGCCATGGATCTCAAAGGAATAGGAAGGCTAGTTCTGGGATCGGCTTACTTTCCGTATGACAGCGATACTAACCCACCAGTGGAGGTATGTACATTGGTGGAATATTGCAAGGTAAGGGGTATTCCTCTACTGTTGGGATGCGATGCTAATTCCCACCATACTTTGTAGGGCAGCATGGACGTCAACTCAAGAGGTAATGACCTATTGGAATACCTAATTACCACTGATTTAGATATTCTTAACACGGGGAACACCCCGACGTTCCGTAAATCGGTCAGGGAGGAAGTCATTGACATCACTCTCTGTACCAGTAGTTTTAGAGATAACGTCAAGAGGTGGAGAGTCTCAGATGAACCCACTCTCTCAGATCACTCACAAATAGAGTTCGTGTTGGAATCCATTGTACCCGCTGGCCCCAAATGGGTCAGAAATCCAAGAAGAACAGACTGGAACCAGTTTTCCACGGGGCTAAGATGTGCACTTTCAGAGGTTCCCAGGTAAATTCGAGACGTGGATACCCTGGAGATGACAGCCAACACTTTCACGGAAGTCATCAAAGCTACTTATGAAAGTAATTGTCGGCCTACGAGAGTCCGAAAGTCTGAGGAGACACACTGGTGGAATGAGAAACTCGAAGAGCTTCGCAGGGAAACCAGAGAGAGTTTCAGACGTTCCAGTAATGGCAAAACGAAGGAACTATGAACCTCATTCACAACGATGAGGGATGAATACAGGGGTGCAATACGTGAGGCAAAGCAAGAGAGCTGGACCAACTTTTGCACAGACATCGAGGAGGGAGCTGAGGCGGCTACACTGGACAGGCTGCTTTCTGGAGATCCGGACGCTATTCTCAGCACTCTGAAATTGCCCGGCGGGGGTTACTCAGAGTAGGACGGGGACACTTTGGCCAGGTGGGCCCTGAAGTCCTTCAGCCCTTATAAAAATCTCCTGGCCCAAATGGCATATAACCAGTCCTCTTACAGAGAGCTGGAGAGGCCCTCATAGGCCGCCAGTGAGACTTGCTAGGGCTAGTTTGACGCTGGGACATGTCCTGGCGGCATGGAGGGGTACGAGAGTAGTCTTTCTTCCGAAAGCAGGCAGGATCGGTTATACCTTACCCAAGGATTTCTGTCCCATTAGCCTCACATCTTTGCTACTAAATACAGTGAAAAGACTCGTGGATAGATATATCCGCGATAAGGTTTTGTCAAGGAGGTAACTTCACAAAGTGCAACACACCTATAGGGCTGGTCACTCGATCGAGACGGCTCTAAGCGGAGCAGTAAACCTAATTGAAGGACAACTGAAGAAGAAAGGACTCGCGATTGAAACCTTTATGGACATCAAAGGATCCTTCAACAACACCTCTGGAGAGGTGATCAGGGCGGCCATGATCACACATGGTGTGCCTGCTGTAGTCGTGGAATGGACGTGCCACATGTTGGACAACAGGCATCTAGGTACGACTAAGGGTGATACCACTTTATGTGGAACCGTTGACTTGGGATGTCCACAGGGAAGAGTTTTATCGCCCTTGCTGTGGTGCCTAGTAGTGAATGAACAGCTTCATCTACTCTCGAGTCAGGGTCACCACGTCATAGGCCTAGGCATAGGTCAATCCGAGTAAGACAGACGCGGTTGTTTTCACCAGAGGGTATGAGTGGGGAACCACGAGTACACTGAAACTGGGAGGACAACAACTGGAAATCAAAAAACGAGCTAAGTACCTAGGAGTAATCCTGGATAAGAAGCTGTTATGGAACGAGCATCTGGAAAACAAGTGCAAGAAGCTAGTATCGACTGTATGGCTCTGTTCGAGGGCCATAAGAAAAAGTTGGGGCTTGAAGCCGGAGAAATTCATGTGGATCTACACAGCGATCTTGCGACCAAGGCTAACCTATGCGGCGGTGGTCTGGTGGAGCAGGATCGAGCTGGTTCAATATCTTTGTTTATAAAAATATATTCGTACACAAAGCTGTTCTAGGGGGCGCCCAAGTGTCCTCAGGGGCGCATGTCCTGGACAGGTATCTAGCGACATGACACAGTTCCGCTTTATTCGGCGAATTTAACAATGCAATCCAGAAGGCAGCAGAGGCTGTAAGCTATACCGATAACACAAAGCAATCCGGTCTTAGGTTTCTATACATCGGGCAATCCGCTAAAAGATGAAATAGGTTCTCTTTCACTCCGTGGTTGCAAACGGTCTTTTACGTTTCCATATTCGATAAAATTATCGATAACTCTCTATAAAAATAAAATAAAAAAAAAAGTAAAATAACAAGACAAACGTCAAAAAGTGTCTCGGCTGACGCAATAAACGTAAATATGTGCATAATACGTTCTCACCTTTTAAGAGTTTTTTCGCTCGCAACTCTATCTTGACCCAAACGTTGTTACTTCTGAGAAGGCTAGAATAAAACTGCAGTGTTAGGGATGGCCATGTTTTTACAACGAGTAATGTACGATATTTGAAAAGTGAGTCGTGAAAACAATACAACTGCCGTGGCAGTCATCTACGTGGGCTGTGATTGGTAATCTTCGTATGGCGCGAAATTTTAAATGTGATTCGTTTCGAGCTAGATTGCCATCTATTGTCATTATGTTTCTCAACAGTACGGTTAGAGAAAACATTGTGCGTTATTCAGTGGTCACTTGTGGAACTATTTACGTGTCAGTGCGGCACTTTTGAAACTAATTACATGTCACCAGCTGACACCATTCGGTAAAGGACTCACTTTCCAGAGGGCTTTGCAGGCTCATAACATTGTGGTTTCGAATAAAATATATAAGTTAACGAAATAAGAATTCAGTAGCATAAATTCACTTTACAGTGCTGGAAATAAATATTTAACCAATTTAACCTTGCAGTGCGCATAATGAAGCTTCCTTCTTGTATGTTTTTCCTATATACATACAATATTTCTGAGCGTCTTCAATTGATCACCAGTAGTAACTTTATAATTTACATGATTAGTTTTCGAACTGAAATAGTGATGGAAATTTTTTACTTTATTTCAATATATTACATCCACGCAAAATTATTTCACTTATTGACAAAAAAGAATTCGGCTGGATGTTACTAGACTTGGTTAACCCTTTCAGGGGCACATTTTTCTGTTCAACTAATTCTTGCTATTAATGGTAACTTAGGGGTTTTTGAGGTCGTTGATCACGATTCTAGAATCAGAATTGCAAAATTAAAAATGGCAGATCCAAGATGGCGACTATGTGACTCTGAAGTTGAATTTTTCGAACAATTTGCACAAAACACGTTGTATGCGGGTTTTTGGAGTCGTAGATTGCAAATTTGATGTCAGAATTACAAATTTCAAAATGGCGGATACAAGATGGCGACTATTTTACTCTAATTTTGAAGTTTTCGAACAACTGACACAAAACTTACTGTATGGGTATTTTTTGGACGGTCCCCATTCCATCCGTCTTCTTGAATTTGGCAATTCTGACATTATATTCTCAACCAGTGGCCCGAAAAACATTTTTTTTTTACGATTTGATAATCGATCACAAATACGGTATATTACATGCAATTATGCCGATAATTCGTCAAAAATCGTAATTGTTTATGAATTCAAAAAAAGGAAACAAAAAAAACTTGCCTGCTGAAAATTCTGCAAAAAGATATGTTACAGTTCTATGTTTTATCTAACTGGAAAAAATTTGTCACAGCTATAGGACTAGTATTTTATAAACAGCGGATTTTATTCGAAAAAAGTGATTTTTTTTTTATTTCAATTATTCATAACAAATTGCTTATTAACAATTTTACACGGTTTTTCATGATAATTACTTTACATGGACCCTTAAGAGTCTAAAATAAAATATTTGAGTACTAAACAAGGTGAAATATGTCAGAAATGCTTGAAAAACTGCGAAAAAACAAGTGGGACGTATACGTCCCACTGCACCTGAAAGGGTTAATGCCGGTTTATTGATTGATTAAAAAATAATCATGATTAGTTAATCTCTCATTTAATAGGTGTTGGTGAAATCGGCCCTAAGTATCTAGGATGGGCCTCGAATTAAGTTAAAATTTGGCAGAACATCTCGCTCGGATATTGAAATCCCACCCCTAATTGGTAGGTACCAAGAACTGAAGAAAATGTCCAATTCGGTGATAACTTAATACATTTAGGGTTATTTTGTACCCTAGAAAATTCATAGAGGTTGTCCCCCGACTGGTGGCAGTGGCCAAGCATCTCGCTCGGATCTCAGAGACCCACCTCCCGTGCAACCCGATTTTTTCAAGTTCGGAAGGTCGACAAAGACAGCCAGAACTTAATACAATATTTGGTATTTGCGTTGTGAAGGATTGTCCTTGTTGCTCCCCCGAATAATGCTGGTGGCGGAACCTCGCGCTCGAATATCGAAAGCCCACCCCTAATTGATGGGTACCAGAGGCTGAAGAGGGTGTCCGGTTCAGTACGAACTTGATACATTTATGGGTATTTTGTGCCCTAGAAAATTCATAAAAATTATCCCCCGACTAATGGCAAGTGACTTTTTAATTGACAGGAATTTCAAAGATTTTCATTTATACATTACTAGCTTCAAGTTTTGAAGGAAGTCGTGAAATTGCAATGACTTTATTTATTGCCAGGGAATGTAACAATTTTTCAGTGGAAGACTCTCCCCAAAAACTCCAAATGTCGTTTTGAGTTTGAAGTGTTCAATTTAAAATCTTATCAAGATGCAGTTCGTTAATTTGAAAAAAAAGATTTAACAAGAAATGTTGAGTACTCTATTCTCTAAAAATAACAAGATAGAGAACAAGTACGATTTTATTCAATATATGAAGAATCGAATTTTATTTCTTAAATGAATAATTAAAATTAATTATTGTTGTTTCAGATTTTAATTGTAAGTATACTAATGATAAATTATAATTATCCAGAATTGAGTATTCTGTCTTGCCCAGAAGCAATACTAGAAACGATTATCTATTGATGGACAAAGGTGTCAAAATTGTACCTTTGACCAGGTATAATAACAATGTTTAATACAGCTAATTGATTAATTTCGTGATATTTTTTTCTATGAGAATACTCGATTGAATATTTAAGCTTTATTTAACAACGATAATAATCTTTCTTTATTTTTGGAAACTGCATTAGTTAAATGCAGTTGAATTTTTTCCTATTTACTATATGGTGGTTTCCCCTATAATCAATTCGATACTCCAGAATGTCAAACAGAATTCCCAGCTGAAAATTCCTGTACAGGAACCTCGGAGGATCCTGTACATTTTCCTGTACACGAACCTGCCCACAAACCTGTACAGGTAATCTTGACGGTTCCTGTGCAAGAATTTGGCGAAGGAAACTGTACATGATCCTGTAAAGAAGCAAGCTAACCTTTGAATGATCATGTACGCGTTCCTGCACAGGTTCCTTTGCGGAGAAAATTTGAGGTGCAGGTTCCTGTAGTTATTTGTTCCTCTTCCTTACAGAAACATATATAGGATCCCTTACAGAAAGCCATCAAAGGAACCTTTGGAAGAATCCTGCACAGAAACACGTATAGGGTCCTTTACAGAAAGCTATCGCGAAAAGTCGTGTCGCTTACAGCTATAAAGTTACCTTCCTTTCATTCCCTTGAAGATCCAACTCACCATCAAGCGAGCCAAGCCACTAGCGACCCCTCGCGGATTAGTTCCCACGCAGGTTCATGTATAGGATCCTGAACATGTACCTGTATATAAACCCACACCTCAATTGACTCTGCGAAGGAACCTCTACGGGATCATTCAAAGGTTAGCTTATATAAAGGTTCCTTTACAGGATTATGTACAGTTTCCTTCGCCAAATTTCTGCACAGGAACCGTTAAGATTACATGTACAGGCTCGTGTGCAGTTTCGTGTACAGGAACATATATGCAGGATCCTCCGAGGTTCCTGTACAGGAATTTTCAGCTGGGTTGGCTGCTTCACGACCTCTACCGATCGTCGAGCAAACACACCCGACATCCAAAACGCATTTTTGGAGCGACTGACGTTCGGCGTCACGTTTGCCGTATTACAAAACATTTTTAATTAGTTCCAACCACTTGTTGATACTTCAAACATATGTGAAGGGTGAATCAAATGTGGAGAACGTGTTTGTTGAGTGGTTTTCGGTCGTTATTTACACTTCAAATTTGATATTTCTGAGGGATTAAGGACAAAGGCGTCACTCATTAATCAGTGCATATTCTCAAAATTTTCGATCGATAACGTGCTCAGAGTTTCGTAATTCGCTGATAAATCAAAAACAAAACTTTCGAAATTTCTAATGCTCAAAATAATCTTTGTCAAACTTTTTATGCATATGCAGTCATGACCAAGGCATCCTAATCTTCCAAAATAATAAAGATGCTTTCAGAATTGATGGATTTTATATCAATTTTCATGTTTTTCAGGTCTCATTTATTAAATTAAATTTCCGTGTCTCGTCTCTCTTACTCTTATAAATATATATGTAGGTAGGAGAAGGACAACAAATAATAAAGTTGACCCTCTGATGTGTTTAAGTTAACACGCCGAGATAATCAAGCTCAAATTCCTGAGATAATCAGAGTTACACCCCAGGATCGTCAACTTTACACTCTGGGATAGTGGAGCTAACCGTCAAATTTTGACGCTCCGCGTATGGTACGCTACCCCATCTTGGGAGCTGTCCCATAGTTAAAATTTAAATATAGTCAGTTTGACCCTTTAGATGTTCAGGCTGACTAGCCATTTGTCTCCGTGTATGTATTCAATTGTTTCCAATGCTTTGATCCACTGCCGGACCAAGAATTATAGACAATTAATATTAATAATTATTCACTAACTCATTAATAATTAATTATAGAATATCGTCTAAATCCGGTAGATTCATCAATCATCATACTATTTGTCTCAATTTGTTTGTGTCCTCTGCACATGAATTGGCTATGGAAATTTTGGACAAATAGGATATTCAGTAATTAGACTTTTCATCAAGTATCCAATTACATTAAGAGGCTGTTACGTGAATAGAGGGAAACTATTGTTTTCTTCATGCGAAAAATAAATTTCGTTATCGCACATTTATTACCCGGGGTAGTATAGTATAATTTCTGGAACATTGTGACATGTATGACAAAGTTATTGAAGGATATCTTCCATGTGTAGATATTCAATTTCAAAATAATAAAATTTTTATATTAATTTCAGGATTACAGCGAAAATTGCGTTTAAATATTTTTTATGATATGGGGAAAAATAGGGAAAACAATTATGTTGAATTAAAAGTTTATTTTTACGTGCAGTCTTTTTCTAAGAAATGTTGTATTTTTATTCAACCCAAAATGTTAAAATATTATAGGACAATCAGTATCTAGGAATAAATAATATTAAAAGATTGAAAGAAATAATGAAAAAAAGATCAGAAAGAGTTAATAGTCAATTTAAGAAGTCAAAACATAAAGCAGGCAAAAATGGGCACGTTAGATTTGAAGTATATTTTTTTCCGAAGATACGGAAATACGGCGAAAAAATAGGAAAAAATTAACTTCCCTATATTTTATAATCTGCCTATTTTTTAAAGACTTCTATTGTGTTTTACTTTTACTTTAACATAATTTCTAAGGAAGAAAACAAAAGATTAACTTTCAAGAGTTCAATAATTCTGTAGGAAATAAAACAGCCCAGACCTTTTAAAATTAAGGGTCAAATCATCGACATCTGTAATTTGGCGATTGTGACATCTCTTTTGTTAAAGCTCCTTTGGCTTTAACGAACAGATTCTCATCACGTATCTCGTGCTTCGCACTCGATTTTGTCACTTTAGTATTTTAAATTTTGTTTGTTTCCCAAATTCTGGGAGACACGACTTTCCTCTACTCAAGCACGCCCGCGAGATACTACGAAATACAACAATATTATATATTTCAATTTAACAATTTCGCGAAACAAAGAAAATAATAATCGTGAGCGTAATGCGCGTGTCTGTTTTCTAATTAATTGAAAATAAATTATTTAACATTTTTAGGGTTGGATCCTGCACTACCACTTTTTGCTACAGCTACAGAAAGTTCTCGAATATCATCAGCCTCTGCGTCTTATGTCGAAATTATCCACACAAATGCAGGCCTTCTAGGATATAAAAATGAAATTGGACACACAGACTTTTATCCAAATGGTGGATCCTTTCAACTTGGCTGCAAGGTGGACATAGCTGGTGCCTGTTCCCATGCTCGTGCTTTCAAATTTTTTGCAGAATCAATCATAAGTAAAGCAGGTTTTTATGGCAAAAAGTGTGAAGACTATGAATCCTACAAGAAAAGAAAGTGCAGAGGCGAAGTGGCTTTGATGGGAGATCCAAAACAGACATTAAGGAATTTAAGGATATTACATGCAACGGGAAAATACTATCTTGAAACAAGAGAAGATGCTCCTTTTGCTGTTGGTCCTGTCAAATAAATTTTTTAAAGAAAACACATTTCTGCATATACAAACTTCAAGATGAGAAATGTCAAACATTTTGCTTCTAATAGAAAAAAATTTGTTTTATAAATGGGTGTTTGTTCTTGACTCATGTAGTTTCTTTCGCAATGAATGGAACAAATCTTAGGTAGCGTAACTAGTATTTCAGTTATATTCGGAAATCTTGTTTTTGACTACAAAAATAAATTATCCCTTAATTTATCCACTTGATGCCACTAACTACGGATGATTGATCATATAAATTAATACGAATTATGAACATGTAATAGGGTCTCTACACATATTCGTTAAAGTCATATTGATTTATCGGTATATTTATGTATGCTAAGCATATATCAAATTTATGTATTGATTTTACTGGGTATGAATAATGGAGTAGATATGTGATCCTTAAGAATAAATTATCACCACAAACGATCTAAGTGAACTGATATAATCATTTGATTAAAAAAGTGATTAATATTGATAGAAGTAAATAGTTAAGGCTGTTGAGCGTTTATCGAATTTTTCGGTTCAAGTGTTTTTCCTTGAGCTAAAAATTCCATAATTAGGATTTATGTTTATCATGTGATACAGCACTAAATGTGATATAATTACTTTTGTACATCATTTTTATGTAAATAAATGACATTTTATATGAGACATAGAATGTCTTCTTTGAATATCTTTCTTCCTTATTCTTTAATTTATGATTCTTGCTTTACATATTATGTTAAAAAAAAAATAAAATTGTTACAAAACTAAAGTCAAGACAAAGTATCTTGTAAATTAACGGATATCTATCAATGGGACAGGTTCATTCATCAGCCAATAGGTTCGGTTTTTTTTTCGTGCAACTGACAAACAATTGTTTCACTTCAGCATCGGATTCGAGAGTGTGTGCTAGGAATAATTTTTCAGTCTAGTTTTTTTTTCGTGTGATTTATTTTTCTGGGGGAATTGATGCTGCGTGAGGTCTCTCGCCTGTCCGAAGAGGCTTCCTACTCCGTGCTTAAACTCGCCTATGGTCAGCGTGCAGATTAAAATTCCCGATTAAAAATGGCACGAGCGAGAACGCCTTTCCAATATTCTTCTTCGGTTATGAAACACTATTTTTGCCGCCTGTCGGGCTAAGAATAACCTTCCGATAAAAATAGGAAAAGAATCGAGAAAAGCAGCTACTCTATTTTTCAAATTATTAATATTTCTTCTGCTTGAAAATATCATCATGCTTTATTCAAACTTCAAGAAAGAAATCCATTTGTTAAGAATAATGCTTACATTTTGAATTTAAATAAAAATTAAATCCTGTTCCAGGGCGTCTACTATTTTTTGTTCGACAAATTCTTGGTTATTTCTTGGGGGTTTCTCGGTTGTAATTATGAAATCTCTTACCAGAAGCACAAATAAAACGCATTTAACATTAGGTTTTCCCATGTATAATTTTACGAATTGTGATATCTTATTATATTAAAAAAAAGACAGATATTTCGGCACACGATGGTGGTCCTCTTCAGCTAATTATTCTGAAATTTAATTCACACATAATATAGGAAATATAATACAATTTCGATGTCTTGATTATCTGCATAGATTTAATTAACATGACTATTTTTATTTTTACATTCTCATTCATGAGAGTGTAATGTAATCGTCCAAATTTGCGATCTCTGGTTTTTAACAAATCTTCACGTTTCGGCACTTACAGATTCCGAAAATGATAAAATTTTGTCTTTGTATTTCTGTCTGTATGTCTGTCTGTATGTCTGTATGTATGGTTACCTGAATGTTGTAGCCACGCTAACTTTGGAAGGATTCGTCGATTCGAGTCAGCCTTTGATAATCTTTTTGAGGGCCTCAAAATGAAGCTTAAGTTCTTAAACCAGATATTCCCGACCAAAATAAAAAATTTTAGAGCATTTTAAAAATTTGAAAAAATTTTGTTTTCAAGTTTCAGAAATTTTTGCCCAAGTTTCTTTTAGATGGAAAAGACTTTCGAAAATTATCCTAACGAAATGTTTTATTTTGATGGATATTCAAAAAGTTATATACTTTCTACATTTTAAAAATTTCAATAAAATAGGGAAAAAAAATATTTTTTTGTTAGATTGGAAAATTTCAATCAAAATTTTTACTACATATGAAATATGTTTCGAATCTATCCTCATAAAATTATTTGATTCGATCGAAATTCAAAAAGTAAAAGCATTTTCACATTTGGAAACAAAATGTTCCGTTTCATTTTGTTTACATGGTTTTATTTTTCAAAAGCAATCGTCTGTATAACCTAGCCGTGCATTTTCTTGTCGAATAGCTCTTGATGGAATTTTTTAAATTCTGCTTTCTTTACTTCGGCTTTCAGAAGTGAAACATCTAGATGGAGGAAATATATATATATATATATATATATATATATATATATGCAAGTGTGTGTGTGTGCGTACAATTATGCATATGTATGGGTGTATATGTATTGATATGTATGTATGTTTGTGTTGGTATAGACGTTTATGTTTCGCCGTCTTTCAAGCATTGACTCCTAATTCACTTCAACAGATTTGTTTGGACAGTATATTTGCTGCCTAGCGCGAACAGGAACAATGTACATGCACGGTCTTCAGCTGAATTCACTAGTCCTCGCCATCTCAGGGATCAGTTCTACGATAGCAGAGAGTACCTACAAGCATCTTTAGTTCCAGGCAAACACGGGGATATACTACGAATATCAAGGGAAGGTACGGATGAGGGCTACTAACTAGCGCATTAACATTTTCCTACATGTTAGGAAGTTCTACAGCTTCTTGAACCACTACCAAACTAAGGTCAAGGCATTACCCAGATATTGTCGACCTGTGCTGGAAGAGGAATGCAACCGTACCATTAACAATTACAATCTCCAGCCTAAATTAGACGCATTCCATCGAACAAGGGATGGACGGTTATCTGCATTCGGTCCATCAACTGTTGGATGGGATACACAAAGCACGGGACGAAAAACTGCATTCGTCCCGTCTCACTTCACAACAACTGGAGCCCATATTTCGGGACATCCACGAACATGCTCCCGAAGTATCCTTCCTAGTGTCAGGCCCGCATATCAGTGTATACGAGTTGGCTCAACTGGCTACTATCACCATCTTCTCCATAAATGGTACTCTTCAAATTATAAAGGACATTCCATTGATAAATAAGACGGAATACACTCTTTACGAATTACATGCTTTACCCGTTCATCAGCCTATTTTGGAAAACAGCACCGGCCCAGCGTATGTTTGATCATCATTCACGTATATAGCCCTAGAGGAAAACAAACACACCTATATGCTACTAACTAGAGAAGATCGTCGGAAATGCAAGAACATCCTGAACTATGCACTCTGTAATGGCCTACTGCCTATCTACGAGCCAACTCAACCGTCGTGTGAACTCCAACTGCTACTCAACCCAACTATTTTAGCATTTAAGTTGTGTGACTTTAAAGTTTCGTACAACCACCTCCCCTTTTGGCAGGTAATACCATCACTCAACGGTTGGATTTATTCTATCATGAGTCAATTGGACGCAGAGATACGTTGCTTTAAAATAGCCAGCGTGAGTATAAGGTTACATGGAGTGGGATTGGTCCGACTTTCACCCGGATGCACTCTGAGGACAGCATTAGTAACATTGCCCCAATTGGAACCAATCGCTGGGACAACTATCAACATCTACGAGCCCACTGTTCGTTTGGAATTGACCAAATTATCTAAGAAATTACTCCAACTCGAATCTATAGGACCAACACTCACTCTGCAATAGAAACATCGTTGGTGAATGAAAATGACCCCATATACCAGGAGGGCAAGAAGACATTAGATCAATTAGAGCAAAAATTATATGATTTTAGCTCACAACGGCAAACGCAGGCAACCCAGTCAATCTAGATACATGGATCCTATGAGGGTATAGGATTTCTGGTCTCACTGTTCCTGTTGTATCTCGGTCATTCTAAACTGCTGACTATCAGTGTTATATGTTGGACTTGTATACAGCGAAGACGAACATCAAACGACACACCTGGATCAACAAGACATGTGGTGTCGTCACCCCAAATACATCTCTCGGTACTTTCGTCACTGGATGAACCACTGGAATCTCCACCAACCTTAAGAGAGAGACGGGAGAATGCTTCTTCGGACAATAACCATGTTTCTGCGTCACAAATTCAATTACCAGTGCAGGCTCTTCAACCAGCATAAGTTGGTACCCATGATCCCGCTACACCAAGGTTTCGCAACACGTTCGTATTGCAACAAGCCTGTGGAGGGAACTAGCAGATCGTCTACGCCAGTGGAGTGTTATGTGCTGTGAAAAAAGGAACGAATTCCCAGTCAAAATGTGCCAGTAGTTAGTAGAATGAAAATGGGTTATGCTGAATGGTTATTTTCTCTATTGTAAAGAAGGAAAGAAAGTTGAACTATATTATGGGACACTGAGGAAAAAATTATCTTGTAGAGAATAAATAGGTCAAGTTGAACTAAGATTTTCAAGGAGTAAGAAAAAAATAAGAAAAAAACTTGACGTGAAACACAATGCACTTATCTGATGCATTGATAAATGTTAGTATTAGGCTAAGTCAAATAGTAAGCTGACGACGAGATGGTCTCCCCGGGCACTGATAACAATCGGGGACGATAGTTTACATTCCAGGGCGGGTTTGTTGCGGTAGACATCGCTGATAATGGATTTCACCTATTAACAGAAGCGAGATCAGTGGTGCCTTTGCGCAATATAAATAATCCATCTTGTGTCCGGGTAGATTATCTCTCCGTTTTAGCTTATAGCATGTACCTGTATTATCTAGCAACAACTGGACCGTGTAGCGAGTGAGTCAGAATTAGAGAGAAGTGTCAAAGACACAGCCAAGCGTACGGGAACACCGACTATCATCAACACCACCCACACGCAGGGAAAAGAAACACGTCGAGCATAAACCTCCTTTTAATCACATTCTCCGGATACTCGTAGCGATCCGTGCTTTCACTAAAACTTAAATAACAAATGCAATTGTTATTAAAAACCAAAAAGTTATATAGATAATTTTCTTAGCTTACAACGAACTATCCTTCTCACGAAATTAAAAACTAAAAAAACTCAAAAGTTGATAATGAATTATAATAACAATCTTCAGGCTTTAACGATAGAGTAAAATCGATATAGAATATTTGGATCAATTGGTCGAATCCACTCTCCCTCTCCCTCTCCCTCTCCCTCTCCCGCGTCCGCTAATAATATTTTCTTGACATCTGAATCAAATTCTGCTGCATTTTTCTCCCACTCCTTTCTTTAATCGACAATGTACAGATCAGCTGTCTCAATTAGTTGGTGAAATAAGTCTTCCATTGTTGCTAATCGAGAATTCTTTCGTGTGATGGATTGCCACATGCGCTTCACACCTTAGTTACGTGCTAGTCGCCTCATTTATATTTTGTGTCACAAAAATATCTCATCGTAGATATAAGTGGTGAAAAAGCCTATTATTTCAATAGAAAAATAATTTTTGCTAAATATTTTTTTTATAAAAATTACAATTTTCTATTATCATTTAGAATGTACCTAGTCGTCCTAAAAAATTGGCGGATTCGGAAAATGGGATGGCCTAGCCGTTCCCAATTTACGGAACGACTAGTCAAACCTATGAAAAATATTGGACTAGTCATCCTGGATTTCGGGACGATGAAACACTTCGTATTATTTAATAATAATAATAATATCAATTCAGAATTACTGACGAAGATGCTTATCAAAGTAACACCATCAAAATGCATAAAAATAATCATTACGAAAAAACTCTTTATTCAGACGTAAAATTACTGTAGATGAATATTCATTTCAATTATTGTTAATATCAATAACAATTGCGAGTTGGTGTCACATTTTCTTGATGAAATATATCTACTCAGATTGTTGCAGCATGGCTCAGCAGAAAAAATCATTTTTTCCCGATGGAAACCGCTAAATTTTTGTATTTGTTTCAATATTTTATTAAAAATACAAATATATAGCATTTATATTTTTCTACAGCTATGCATTATAATTAATTCAAAAGTTGTTTGATGACAAAAATAATACTTCGAAGAAAAAAAAATGCAATTTGTTTAGCAGAATATTTTTAATAATGGTATGTGTTGATTAATGGTTATTTTTTATTCTAAATACCAATCCTACGAGATACTTAGGCATTTTTAATCAAGATAAAGTTTCTTGTTGCAGTCGAGCACCATGTGAAAATAATTGTATATGTAAATTTATAATAACATTTGATTTAAAGTGAATTAATACTGAGCATTTAAAAAATCATCAAAATCATTCAAGAATTATAGGCTGTTGTAGATTATGAACAGTAAATTCCTGATTCCTCGCACTGTGCCGCGGTGTGTGTAAATAGCAGTGTATGGGAATTCGAAGTAAGGTTGTGCAAAATATCTAGGCATCTAATTCTAAAAATTGAAAACTCAATAAAAAGCTCTAAAAAGAACAAAAATTTCTCTGATACTATATCTATTTGTTTGATTTGTATAGTTTCAGAGTTTCCACAAGCTATCTGTAAGAGGATGTTTAGGAGGGGAAAATGATCTCCGTACTTTTCCTAATTTTTCAAAAAATTTCTCATATTTCAAAGTAAAAATTTGAGAACCTTCATCTATATAGCTTCTTTCTTTGGACCAATGAGTCAGAAAGAATGTCTGCGCATCTTTGGAGAGAAGCCACGCATTGTTCAAGATCCTTTGGATCTGCAGAGAACAGATATATCGTCTGCAGATTTAATTATAATGCAGTTATTAGGGATAAGAAAATGTATTCATATTGTATATATTGGAATGTGAATTGGACTGAGTATACTTCCTTGCAGCAGGCCCCCAGTGATAGCTCTAGGACCTACTAGGTTGCCGTTGGCCTTGAAAAAATATATTCTTACGTGCAGAGGAGTTGTACATGAATATAGTCAAACTTTGAAAGCAAGATATTCCCTTCCTGAAACCAAATTAAGTCATTGCCTCGGAAAATCCGTTGCTCCTAAGTCCTGTAGAGTAGTTGTCACAAAAAACTGATGGAGGGCATAGTTTGTCAACCAAAAGATGCAAATTGGCTGTCCAATCAATCACAGAATTTCCTAAAGGAATTTCTTCGTGCCTGGTTCAATGAGTGTCTGGCTTTCGCCTCCGCCCTCTTTATTTCTAAGTAATTTGGATATGTTTTTCTGTGTAGACTCTGGTGGTTAGCTTACTTTCGGCGACAGCTTGGTTGCACGTTTCGTCCCACCCAGGAGCTGGCACAAAAAGTTCATTATTTGAGTGGGTCGAATTTTAATTATAATGTCTAATAGGAGAGGGAGGTTTACAAGCAGGAGTGACTGCCTTGTTGTCTCCTTTGACCAACCAATTATAACTGAAGAGAAGATCCTTGCATGTCTCAGTGAAAGTTGTTCCATTTTCTTTAACAACAACAGATGAGCTAACGGCAAAGATGTAGATATGTACCTTCCGAAGCGGTGAATTCAAATCCACAAAGTCTAATCGCGGGAAATTCAATTAACAACTTAATAAATCACGGACATACCAACTACTATTAATTATTATATCATCAGTATCCATTAGTATCCATAGCTTCTTGTTTCAGGCGTAATTTACTTCACTGACACTCTTCCGCATGCATTTCCTATAAAATATTTGTCGCCACACTTTTCTATCTTGGCATAACTTTTTAGCTTTCTTCACCCCGATGTATTTTCTCATATACCGCCCTGGAAATTATATAAAAAATGGTTGCCATCTGCTATCCGGTGCCCAAAACTCTTTGTCGCCTAAAATCTTCGGTAATTCAAATCACCTCCAAGTCCGATGTGACTCTGAAGATGTAGTGAGGGCATCTTTACGTTTGATTTCCTATCCGGGTATGAGGACTTCTCAGTAAGGGGTGATGACGTCCACATCCACAGTGCAGTCTTAAAAATAGAAATAATTTCATTATTTGTAAAGTATTAGAGATATATATATATAATTAAAAACTAAAGGTTAACAATCACCGCAGGGTCCCACTGGGTGCAACTGTCATCTAAAAAATGACATCGGCTCTCAGTAGGACCGCGGTAAATCCCATTCATGGCCACGTCTCACAACCTAAATGAAATATCTTCCGGGTTTTCTATCTTAGCTTCAGGCCTCTTCTCCTCAGATGGATCTGAATTGAATAATTAATGCGGTTAAGTAATTAAATAAAATATCTACCGTGTTCCCAAGCATAGCTTCGGGTATGTTCTCCTTAGATATATCTAAATTGATTAATTGATGCGAATAACTACTTAAATAAAATATCTCTTGGGTTCTCTAGCTTAGCTTCGGGTCAATTCTCCTTAGATAGATCTGAATTGATTAATTAATGCGATTAAGTAATTTAATAAAATACCTCCTGGGTTCCATATCTCAGCTTCGGTCCTCTTCTCCTAATGTGGATCTCAATTATATAATTAACGCGATTAATTACTTAAATCAAATATCTCACGGGTTCCGTAGCTAAGCTTAGGGTCTCTTCTCTTCAGATGGATCTGAGTTGATTAATTACCTCGATTGATTAATTAAATTATATATATCCCGGGTTCCCTAGCTTAGCTTCGGGTATCTTCTCCTCAGATGGATCTGAATTGATTAATTAATGCGATTAACTAATTAAATAAAATATCTCCCGGGTTCTCCAGCTTAGCTTCGGGTGTCTTCTCCTGAGGTGGATCTGAATTAAAAAAGTAACGCGATTAATTAATTAAATGAAATATCTTTCGGGTTTTCTATCGTAGCTTCAGGCGTCTTCTCTTCAGATGGATCTGAATTGAATAATTAACACGACTGATTGATAAAATAAAATATATCTTGGGTTCCCTAGCTTATCTTCGGGTCTCTTCATCTCAGATGTATCTGAATTAATTATTTAACGCGATTAGTCAATTAAATTTAATATCTCTGTATTCCCTAGCTTAGGCGTGGGTCTCCTCTCATTAGAAGAATCCGGATAAAATAATTGACACGATTAATTAATTAAATTGAATACCATCTGGGTTGTCTAGTTTAGCTTCGGTTCTCGCCTCTTCAGATGGATCTGAATTGATTAATTTACGTTATTGATTAATTAAATAAAATATCTCTCGGGTTCCCTAGCTTAGCTTCGGTTCTCCTCACCTCAGATGGATCTGAAATTATTAATAACCGCGATTAATTATTCCAATAAAATATCTCTTGGGTTCCCTAGCTTAGCTTCGGTTGTCTTCTCCTAAGATAGATCGGAATAAATAATTAACGGGATTAATTAATTAAATGAAATATCTTTCAGTTTGTCTATCTTAGCTTCCCGTCTCTTCTCCTTGGATGGATCTGAATGGATTAATTAACGCGAATGATTATTTAAATAAAATATCTCCCGTGTTCCCTAGCTTAGCTTCAGGTCCCTTCTCCTCAGATGGATCAGAATTGATTAATTAACGCGATTAATTAATTAAATTAAATATTTGTGGGTTTCCTAACTTGGCTCTGGGTCTTCTCTTCAGACGAATCTGAATTGATTAATTGACGTAATGAATTAATTAAATAAAATATCTCTCGGGTTCCCTAGCATAGCTTCACTTTCCTTCACCTCAGATGGATCTAAATTAATTAAGTGAAGCGATTAGTTTATCAAATCAAATATCTCTTGGGTTCCCTAGCTTAGCTTCGGGTGTCTTCTCCTAAGCCGGATCTGACTTAAATCATTTAGGCGATTAATTAATTAAATGAAATATCTTCCGGTTTGTCTATCTTAGCTTCGGGTCTCTTATCCTCAGATGGATCTGCATTGATTAATTATGCAATTAACTTATTGAATAAAATATCACCCGGGTTTCCTAGCTTAGCTGCGGTTGTCTTCTCAAAAGGTGGATCTGAATTAAATAATTAACGCGATTAATAATTTAAATGAAATATCTCCCGGATTCCCTAGCTTAGCTTCAGGTCTCTTCTCCTGAGATGGATCTGAATTGATTAATTAGCGCGATGGATTGATTAAATTATATATCTACAGAGTTCCTTAGCTTAGCTCCAGGTATCTTCTTCTTAAATGGATCTGCATTGATTAATTATTAAGATTATCTAATTAAATGAAATATCTCCCGGGTTCTCTAGCTTAGCTTCGGTTGTTCTCTCCTAAGGTGGATTTGAATTACATAATTAACGCAATGAATGAATTAAATTAAATATCTTCCGGGTTTTCTAGCTCAGCTTTGGGTCTATCCTTCTCAGATGGATCTGAATCGATTAACTAACGCGATTGATGATTGAAATAAAATAATTCTCGGGTTTCCTAACTTAGCTTCGGGTCTTTTCATCTCAGATGTATCTGAATTAATTAATTAACGCGATTAATTAATTAAATTGAATATCTCTGTACTTCTAAGCTTAGCCGGGGGTCTCTTCTCATCAGAAGGATCCGCATTAATTAATTGACGCGATTAATTAATGAAATTATACACCTTCTGGGTTTTCTAGTTTAGCTTCGGGCCTCTTCTCCTCAGATGGATCTGAATTGATTAATTATCGCAATTGAATAATTAAATTAAATATTTCCTGGGTTCCCAAGCATAGCTTCGGGTATGTTCTCCTCAGATATATCTAAATTGATTAATTGATGCGAATAACTACTTAAATAAAATATCTCCCGGGTTCTCTAGCTTAGCTTCGGGTCAATTCTCCTCAGATGGACCTGAATTGATTAACTAACGCGATTTATTTATTAAATAAAATATCACACAGCTTCCCTAGCTCACCTTCGAGTCTCTCCTCCTTAGACGAATCTGAATTGATTAACCCGGGTTCCCTAGCTTAGCTTAGGTTATCTTTTCCTCAGATGAATTTGAATTGATTAATTAATGGGATTAAATAATTAAATTAAATATCTTCTGGGTTCTCCAGCTTAGCTTCGGGTGTCTTCTCCTGACGTGGATCTGAATTAAAAAATTAACGCGATTAATTAATTAAATGAAATATCTTCCGGGTTTTCTATCTTAGCTTCAGGCCTCTTCTCCTCAGATGGATCCAAAAATATGCCACGGCACTTGCGAGATGGATGCGGAAAGCTGTCATCCTTGGGTCGCTTCGTGTCCTCAAAACACACGAGGGTTTCGCCGGCATGTCATTGTGATTTCGTCGTGCCCTGTGACCACCCATCTGACGGTTGTGAGACGTGGCCATGAGTGTGATTTACCGCGGTCCTACTGGGAGCCGGTGTCATTTTTAGATCACAGTTGCTCTCAGTGGGACCCTGCGGTGATTGTTTAACCTTATTTTTTAATTTCATATTCATATATATATTTTTTTTGTTTGTAATAATGCCAATATTAAGGGACATTTGGCCCCAAAAGGAACAATTTGTAGGGTAGCTATTTTGGGGGAAAAAATAAAGCCTTTTCGGACCACGCTTTATTTATTCCTTTTTTTTACCACTTTTGATAAACTCAGTTGATTTCAATTTAACCATTCACAGATGGATAACGAAACGTTTTTTGTTAATGTTATGTAATAATTTGAGGAGATGTATGATCAGAATCGCTCTAAAGAATACGATGCTTAATACATGAGTGACTCCTTATTCAGGAAAATTACACCTTGGAAAAATCTATAGATACCTGGAAAACACCTGAAATTGTCAGGGAATTTATTAACAAAATTTGAGTAGACGCTCTAAGATCATTCTAAAGATAATATTTTTAATATTTTTATTAATATGAGTCAATATATAACAATTCCAAAAAATATACTGATTAACAGTATTAATTCTCGTGCTACTTTCTCAAATGCGCTGATAACTTCTTTTATATTTTCCAAAATAAAAAAACTAGAACTCCAAAACTGTCGCTTCATTTAAAAAAAATATATATTTCAATTAATTCTGTCACTTTCTGTAATTATAGGTATGCAAAATTGATAAAGCACTGCATAAATATACCTTCTTATTATTCTGCTTTTAATTTTGTGTTTCAAATTGTGAATAATTGTGAAGCAATTTTTCAATTCAGTTCTTAATTTTCTGAAAACAAATTTTTCATGCAAGTGTTCGTCGCATTATTAGTTTATTTTCTCTTGGATGATGATCTTTCCGATTAAATAATATAAATATTTAAGAAAGTCCGGGGTACCTAAAATTTTTGATCCAGCGCTATTAGCTTATCACAAGTAGTGATACGTTTCACTGGTTAGTATGTAAGGGCAGAAAGAATCGTAAGTCTCAGCGTAATGCGTGCGATTTATACATATAAGGTAGGTTTATGTATGCATATAGGTATAAGTGTAGTATTTGTAAACAAACCACTGTAGCCAGCGAGCGCCGTCCAAGCATACACAAATATATTCATTAAGAAGTGTTTGTAACCCATGTCATGATGTGTGTGTTCATACACTTCCAACCGTCTTTCATTTTGCCATGCGTCAGCGTGAAACGCAACATCACGTGACTCGCATTTTTCGTATAGTGGGTTAGAAAGATTGCAAAGCGTTTGTTTCCCTTTTTTCAAAGCACTATACGAAGTTTCGTTATTTGGATCCATTACAAAATTTAATACAGCGACTTAGAAGTACTGTAATTTTTTGTATGTAAGAGTCTTATATTCTTACGATTTATTCCTATCAGAGATATTAGCCTGTATTTTCGTAGTCACTATTCGACTTTTTCTAACCGTACCTCGATTATCCCTAAATTCGTATATTTTATTTCTCTCCGTGTAGAAATAATATTTTCACCTTGGCATCTGTTTCGCAAATTTACTTACAAAAAAAGAATAGACATATCTATGCCATTATGGTGGTGTTTTCAAGAGCTTTTTCATTGGTGAATCACTTTCACATCTGGTAAAAACTGTTTGATATGGAGGTCAGCTCAAAAATGATTACAATTTAAAAAGCCTGTATGAGAGAGCCTCAACCTGTATTAAAGTGGGAAACGAATTCTCGGAAGAATTTCTGGTCACTGAGGGACGCCACCTAGCAGTGTACCTATTACCGGGAAGTGCTCGGACCCTATTTCATTCCCCACCTTCATACTGCCTATCATATTCCTCATTCTTTCTTCCGTTAGGATGTAGTCTATTACTGTTTCTCCCTCACTTATAAATGTGATCTCTTCTTTCTCATCTCCTTTCATATTGCCATTACATATAAACCATCCTGTTTCTCCTATTACGTCTAGTAACCTCCGCCCCTCCCGCACTGTCTCCCTATGTTTGGAGCTCCTTATATAGGCCTCCTTTTCTTCAAATCATATCCCTCGCCCTTGCTCGCCAGCCCAGGCATTCAAGTCCCTTCCTATCAAAACCAATTCTTCCTTCTTTTCCTCCATCAGCCTCCTTATTACTCTCCAACCTTCCCCTGTTCTTCTATATACAGAAACCACCGCTATTTTCACATTTCCAATTATAATAATTCTTACCATTGTGCTAACCTTTTCATCCCTGTCCTACTCTGTTTTCCCTTTGACTGCTAATTCTTTTCTTCACCCTGAGACCATGCGGCCGATCCCTCTACCTTTAACGTGTTTCTTTCTTGCTTCTTACATCGTTAACACATAACCTTTAGGTAACACGCTTTCCATACCCGTTCAGTCCTTCTCATCCGCCCAGGTTTCACTCATCATACTCACATCCCACTTTTCCAACTGCCGCCAAAATCCTTCATTCTTGTTCTTCGAGCCTGACACATTCCAGGAAACTATTTTAACACAATTCTTCGTCCCAGAACCATTCAACCCCATTTATCCATAATCTGTCTTCACTAGGAACATTCCATCCTTTCCTTCTCTCGTCCATCCTATCCTCTTAGCTCCTTCTACCCTTAGCTTAACTCCAATATCTCTCAAAAGATTTTTGATTTCCACTTCCCCTGTTTCCTTTTCCACTTCCAATCCCTTAAGGGCATGTGATACTTAGAAAATTATCGATTTTAGCAGTGTTAGGTTCCCCCGGCTTTTTTCCTACAATAATATAGCAATTGTATATTGTTTATTTTTTATGAAAATAGACACAAAAAATATATAATAAAATAATATATAATAAAATAGTTCTACGTGTAATATTTTATATTATTGATCCACATTTTTTAATAGAAAACTGCTTGAAAGAACAAATTGTTTAAACAGTGACACGACGTTTTTAACAGAATTTACTACACCTCGAAATCATTCAATATTATGTTTAATTCAGAAAATACGATTAAAAAAATATTGTTAAGCAAATCAAAATTATTTAAAGAAATAGAAATTTATTAAAAATTAAAAAATATGTAGATATCAAAATTATATAATTATCCAACAAAAAGTAGCATATGATACCAATTTGAGAAAAAACTGGACATCTCTGGGTCAATTTTTAGAAATTTTGAGAATAAACAATAATTAATTGTTTAAATAATTACATAATGTTTGTAAACACAATTGTTACTCCAAACAATGACAAACTATTACATGTGGCTGTTTGTTAATATAATTTGTTTAGAACAATTAAAACAGACAATAATCAAATTATTTGCATTCTGGGAGTACTCTTGTATCGATTTAAGATGATTTTCGTTAGATGCAAACCGCTATTGAAGAGTAAATAATGATTTTGTAAAAAATATCGATTTTATCATACTTCAAGTAAACATATAATAAATAAACGAATGAAATGCAACAATCTCTGACTAAGGTGCTGTTGGATCTTAGGCGCCCTTCAATTAAAAAAAAATTAATGGCGGATTGGGGCAAAATTGAAGGCTGTAGACCTTTTGAACGAAAAAAATTCAATACCTCCTATACCGCGGTGTATCGTACCACACCAGCGTGAGCACTTCAACATTTCTATTATTACTGCAAACATTATCCGGTTTTTATGAATCTTTTTTTCACTTTCTTGAAATTATATGAATAGGCTTTTTCTGCTAATTAAAATTAAATCGCACGATGCTTTCATCATTTCAGTTTTTTGAACAGGCCTGCATCTCATAACAATGAAAGGGTGATTCGTTTCGACTAATTGGACAGGCTCTCGAGTCTCCACTCGCGCTCCGGGGAGCCTGCCTCATAAATTTGATGGGGGTCGATTGGCTAGATCTCGAAAATACACACTCAGCTAGCACTGAGAATCACTGCATTTTTTTCTATTTTTCTTTTCTTTTTGTTTATAACGTAAAATAGAAACATTTTTTCGAAAAACCGATACTTAGCAAAAAAAGATACCCATATGTAGATGAGGTATGCGAAAAATTAGATAAAAATATTCAATGGTGCGGACGGAAACTGCAAATCCATTTTATAATGCTGATAAATCCCCTTAACAGATAAGACCAACCAAAATAAAAAAGTGTAGAGCATTCCCAAAGGTAAAACACATCTTCTTTAAGAGTTCCTGAAATCTTTGTCAAGTGTTCTGGTATATGACAAATAGACTTGCAAATTATCTTAATGGCATTTTTGAATTGGATCAAAATTTGAAAACTAATATGCTTTTCAACATTTTCAAAATTTTTAAAAATAAAAAAAACTATTTTTTTGATAGATTAAGAAATTCCAATCGAACTTTTTACTAGATATCGAACGCATTTCGAAACTATATCTCAATTATATTTTTTGAATAGACCAACAATAGACACAAATGATCTCAATGACATTTTTTGAGTGTGTAGTGAAATTATTTGAATATATTTTTTAAACTAACTAACAAATTTTGTAGATTTGACTTAGAAACGAACTTTGAACAAACGAAATTAAAATCTATGTCTTGATGCATCTGTTTAAAAAATGTGTTGTTAAAATCTTTAATAACATAATCTCTAGCAAAGTCATCTTGCGTATTTTTTATCAACACAATATTGAAAAACATAACTTCTTCTTATATTCCATTTCATTTTATTCACATAGCTTCATATTTCAAGCAGAACCGTCTTTACAAACCAATTTTCTAGCGCGAAGCGCGAGTTTCTCAATGAAAATGAAAGCGTTAAAGCCACAGGTGCCTGAGAGCCGCATTCACAGTTAAATTGCAAAAACAAGTTCAGTTCCAATTTATGACTGCAGTTAATCAGGCGCTTGAAATAAAGTGTTTGATTCCAGTTATACTATTATTGCTAACTGAAATCTTGAAGTCGAAATGCAAGCATTAAACGTACGCAAACGAGTGCGAAGCGTGAGACCAACCCACGCACGCTCAATTTTGGTGTAAAAACTGTGAAGCGCCGCGCTCAATTATTATGTGGCTGCTGGCAGCGGGCATTTTTTTAAATTATTTTTTCACCATTGATATAAAAAAAAGATAACTGTTATATAGCAAATTTTATTATTTATCTAAATTCCATACATGCTAACAGATTCAATTTAAACCATCCCGGAAGAAAATCGGACTAAAAGATAAGCTTCCAGCATAAGGGTCAAAATAACCAAATTTTCCTAATTACTCTTATTTTTCTTATGTACAATTAATATAGGAAGCAGATTTTTCCAAGGTTTCCATTGATTTTCTACGTTCTGCATTGGTCACGTTATGGGGCGAATACAAAACCTCAGGTTCGTAGCTTGAATACTTTTTTTATGCGAGGTAAGAAACGTACAGATACTGGCTCGAGACTATAAGGGTTTCCACCGAAACCCTACAAACTTAAAGATGTGAACATAACATTGTTAACGATAACAATGATAAAATCAAGATCGCAAACCATTCAAAATTGGAAATTTTCAATTATAAAGCGCTTGGAATCAAATAAAATGTTGAATTCAGAGAATTCAAAATGGAATAATTTTATAATGAAACATTAGAAAATGTTTGGTTTGAAGGATACACTTCCAAAAGCCGTAAACCGACGATTTCTTTCATACTATGTATATTTATGTATTTTGATGCGCTGATTACGAAAATGATAGTGAAAATTAGCGACTCGGCGATTTTTATCACAATTATTTTGTCTCGGAGATCGGAGTATGCTAAATCATTTCAAAATTTACTTTTTACAACTAGCATTTTTGACTTTTGGAACTAACCATTTTCATTTGCAACTAACCGACTTAGTTACAACTAACCGTTAGAATGTACCCTGCATTTCATATGAGCGTACTGCCCACAAAAAAATTTTTTGGCGATTTTCTTTAAACTGGGGTAAATTCTAGTACTATAGGACCCTAACGTAGGTGTAAATGCAAAACCATAAGCCAACATATTCCGTGGTGTTTGTACCTAACGAATTTGAATGGAAATTCAACATCCTTTTTTCAAGTTATAATGAACAAGTATACAAATAATACTGTTAATTTTATAAAGGAATTGAAATTATATGTAACATATGCAACATTTTTTCAGAGAACATCATTAGCAATATAACTACAACAAGATTAGAAGAAGAATCGGTTTTTTTAGGACTGTACACGCCTAAAATGTGAATTTGTTTATATATTTTTTTATAAAATGAACGAAAATTGATGAAAGGCAAAATTTGTTCAAAAAACATTATTGACAATATAATTCCTATAAGGCTAGAAAAAAAAATTTATTGTAGACTGTAAACGCCTAAAATGTGAATTTGTTTATGTATAACTTGTATCTAAAATAAGCAAAAATTGATGAAAGGCAAAATTTGTTCAGAAAACATTATTGGCAATATAATTTCCATGAGACTAGAAAAAAAAAATAATTGTTGACTGTAAACGCCTAAAATGTGCATTTGTTCACATAATTTGTTTCTAAAATAAACAAAAATTGATGAATGGAAAAAGTTGTTCATAAAACATAATTGGCGATATAATTCCTATTTAGACTAGAAAAAAATCAATTCATTGTGGACTGTAAAAGCCTAAAATGTGCATTTGTTTATACAATTTGTTAATAAAATAAAAAATATCAATGAATGGCAACATTTTTTGAAAAAAAATCATTCGTAATATAACTAGAACAAGTCTATCAGAAAAAACAATTTATTTCTGCCTATAAATGTCTGTGATATACATTTGTTCGTATAATTTGTTTATAGAATTAATTATCAACATCCAATCTTGAATTTTATTGGCTAAGTATCATCCTAACGATAAAAGCAAGCAACTCCAGAGCAGAAATAAACTCTGAAAACGAATAATTCCGAATGTCCATTATTTGTGTTTGCAATTTGTTTATAACAACTAACTTTAGATTTTAACGTTTGCTTTTTCTTTCATATACCCCCGGCCTTGAATCTCAGTGACGGCAAGTACAAGAAAAAAATTTTTTAGGAGATAAAAAATGACAATAAAAAAATCGACATTCATTTCACTTTTTGTATTAGCATAAAAATTAAATAAACAACAGAATTAAAAATATACTCGCCCACATCTCTAACAATTCAGTCCTAAATTTTTCAAAAAATAAAGTATAAAATCTGCACATAATTGCGTTCTAAATGTCATTTTGAACCTCGTTTTTTGATTTCACCCCACAAATTTCTGAAGCAACCGATTTTCTACTGACATAGTTGCATGAAGGAATGGTGTACACATATTTGAACAAACATAAATTATCATGCAAATGCTTAAGATTGACCTTTTTGACATTGACCTTGCGGTAAATGTTTCACCTGCTCAAACACTGCCAAAATTGTACAATACGGCATTTTTCAAATTAATAAGTATTGTTTTAACCCTCTTTTTCTTTAATAACGCACGCGACACATTTTGCTTTCTTCCGATTTCCATTACGAGAGGCAAACATTAATGTTTAATTAAAGAATGCTATTGATCCTCGTATTATTTCATTTGGAGAAGTTAATGCTAGTGGCGGTTTCACAAAAAAAATTAGGGCACGTCACAATTGTAAATTAAATATCTGTCCATACATATGTGCACACCGGTCAGAAGAGGTTAAGCTTTCTTTTAATACGCATTTCATCAAAATCGGGGGTTATGTGTTTTGAGATAATCGGAATTTCAATCTTCAATTTAAAAAAACTATAGAAATTACATATATTTTTTAGAAATGCTCACCACCTTCGTAAAACTTGTCAAATTTTGTTTCTAATATCTTTTTACAAACTTTATTTGGTTTCGTTTTAACCCAATCACATTTCATTGAAAAATGTTCTGCACACCTAATTTTACCAACTACCACCCTATATATCTCGGTAAAATGCCATGGTTTTGCATCTTCTAAGATCGAATAGTACTAAAATTGACAGCAGTTTGAAGAGAATCTAAAAATATTGTTTTCGGCAGGGCGCTCATGTGAAATGGATTGCCCCTAATACAGAATTTAGTCTTTAAATTTATTACCTAATAGCATGTTTCCAATGTTTCATGAAACTTTTTGTTTGGCCAAAGTTTCATGAAACTTTACAATCCTATACGGATGGGAGCAGTGAGAATTTTTAGAATTTCTCTTTAATATCGACTGAAGTATTGAATAAGGTAGGGTTGCATGGTAACTTTTTTCATGCTGTTTACCCCCCTCGGGAGGTATTATGGCAGCACTGTATTTACACTAGGTGTCGTGTTACGAGCTCATAGTCTGACCACGCAGGAGCAGTGACACTTATCTCCAGAGCTTTAAATGATCCTATCTCATACGAACACGAATTGTCAGTAGCAGTAGGCTCATAATCTGCGATGACCCAATATGTTATCCTGCAATATTTTGAACCTATCGAGCTATTCTTGAAATTTGTTTAACTTATAAGCTTGCAGATCTGATAGAAGGAAATCTTCCACAGCTTTTCAGGGGGGATTGACAGTGTTATATGGAGAAAAAAGAAAACAACAAAAACTAAACGAACGCGAATCAAGATTAAAAATTTACAGAAACCAGAAGTGCGTATAGATTTTCAGAATAAGATAAATGAACGCATAGATGAGGCAACTTGGGAGAAAAAAAGGTTTTGAGCGAAATCTATCATTATTACGGATTTCATCAGAATCTCTGAATCGTTCACTGATCAGGTAATAATTGTATGGTTGGATAATGAGAATTGAGATTAAAATATAGTGAAGAGATATTTTTGTAGCAATTTTTCCAAGACTTCAAAGTTTGTCAAAGATCTAGCTAAAGCGATTTAGAAAAGAAAAAAATTGGTAAGTCGTTACACCACGTCTGAAAGAGCAGAAACTGTTATCCAGTTACCAGCCGATCTCCATAAAAACAGATTACGCCTAAGAAATTACGAGTATTAAAAAGTAAGTTTTAACTATTAATGTGTTTTATTATATTTCTTTTACGTACGCGAAAGTGTACACTCTGAGATACCTCATAAATATATACTTTATGGCCGAGAAATAATAAATGTCTTAGTATATTAACCTTGCTGGTTATTTGAAATGTCATTGATGTTGATATTACAAGAAACGGTGCAATTCTATCCTATAATATTTAAAATGGAATAATATTTGACTAAGGTAAACATAAAGTATAAACAATTTTTATATCTGTTAAAAATTAAGCAATTGTACATTTTCGATTGGAGCTTTATAAAATATTTTCAATTTTGAAAATGTAGTACAAAATTGAACACAATTTTACAATTATTTATTTTGACATATATATCAATATTTAAATTAAAATAATTCAGCTTTAAAGGATTATAGTATAAACCGTTTTCATTTTTGAATTCCACTTGAAATGTGTTTAGTTCTTATTGAAGTTTATAATTGTTCAATTGATCACTTTGAAATGTGACATTCTTATTGATATTCAGCGCATTATAATAATTGCTCGCAGTTCTTCATCTTACTATTTTAAAATCTTTCCGATCTTTTCCTAACCTATTCGATTCCTTTCTTTTCCGATCCTTTCCGATTCATTCCTAACATATGTGATTCCTTTTCTATCCGAACCTATCATTTTCTGACCTATCCGATCATATCCTTTTCTTACCTATCCGATCCTTTTCTACACAATCCTTTCCTAACCTATCCGATCCTAGCCCATCCTATCATTTCCTATCCGATTTTTTCCTCTCCTATACGATCCTTTCTTTACCTATGTTATCCTTTCGACAAGACAAAATTCGGACGGATGGACACCCGGCCGAAATTATAAAGGTTTTAGTCCTGGACTATGAAACACGAAACATTGATTGTTATTTTTTAATCCCTCAAAGATCTCATTATTTTTTGTATCTGTCTATAATTTTTTTAATTTTTCAGCGAAATATATAATTGTTATTTATTTTATAAGAATCTCTAATCGTACAATGAATCGTTCACTGATCAGTTAACAATTGTATAATTGGAGATTTTTAATATTAGAAATAATTATACACCACGCTAAAAAAAAGTTTTTGTACTCATAGAAAGAAACAGTGAGATTTTTTAAAAAGATAAAACTATTCCCAGATTATTTAAATCAAACTTTATTTGTTATCATTTTTTTATTGTATAAAACTGTTTTGATTTTTTGATATCCCAGATACAATTTCAAGAAAAACATTCTTGGTGTTCACACTTTTGGGTTGAAGTCATTTCAATCGAACCGCGTGCGATGATTTGTGCAACTCGTCGAAACTTGAGAGGTTCCTTATAATTAATAGCATTAGATGAAAAGATGAAAATACTTGAATCAATATTTTTATGCTGAAGCGTTGAAAAAAATTGTTCCAGATCACTTATGAATGATACTCGTACTAGTCGTACTATGTTCTAAAATTTTTTACGGAAGATATTATTGTCGTTTTAAAATTATTAGTTCTTATCATTAATGAAGAATCCAAGTGATTATAACCGTTCCAATATGCTTTGTTATTTTATTATTGAAATTGTTGTGCATCTGTTTGAGTGTTAATGATGATAAAAGCGCTATAAAAAAATAGTAAAACTTAAAATTTTCCTTGATTAAGTTTAAGTTTTGTATTTGGTTGCAGAACCTTTGTAACTACGCTTTTTTGTTTAAGATAAATCTGTATAATTTAATAATAAACAGTTTTATTTAAATACAATTGACAGGTCATTTTATTTTTGTTATGCAAACTTATTCAGTTGATAGTGTTACTTGCAGGCGAACAAGTAGAGAAAAACTGTTGTGTGGGATTCGTAATAAAAAATATAAGTAAAAAAAAAATTCGGAAAAAGATGTGTGCGAAATTCGATATAAAAAATACTGCAAGTAGAGAAAAAATGTGCGTGGTATTAAAAATAAATAATACTCGGAGTTTTGCTACTGCAACTGGCGACAAATTTTCGTGTAAAGTTTGGCTCGGAATGTGAAGTGAAAATACATACGCGCGAAATTCTAGATAAAAATACTACAAGTATTTTTCTTGTAACACATTATAAATCATTTTCGCTTGGAATTTTAGGTAAAAAATACTCCAAGTAGAGAAAAATGTTCGCGTAGAATTTCGCTTGCAATTCGAGATTAGAAATACTCCTCAAATACAATTTTCCAGCGGTGTTTCGTGTGAAGATGATTATAAGATTATAATACTGAAAGTGCAGAAAAATATTCGCGGGGAGTTTCGCTCGAAATTTGAGATAAAAAAATTCAAGTCGAATAAAATTTTCGTGCGAAGTTTTGTGCGAAATTCGAGATTAAATTACTGCGCGTGGAGAAAAAACTTCGCGCGGCGTTTCGCTCGAAAATTGAGATCTTAAAATTCTGCAAGTCGAAAAAATTTTCGGGCGAAGTTTCGTCCGAAATTCGAGATTGAAATACTGCAAGTGCAGGAAAATTTTCGCTGCGAGAAAATTTTCGGGCGGAGTTCCGTGTGAAATTCGAGATGAATAACACTACAAGTTGAGTTGAATTTTCGGGTGGATATCCAAGCGAATTTCGCATGAAACCCGCGCGAATGTCGCGCGAAAAAAGGTTAAACTGCCCACTCACGGTAAGGGTGGGGCCCCCTCCAGCTTAGAAATAAAAGAATCGTTTCCAATCGTTTCGTTTCCAGGTCTAGAAAAGGTGAGTTTTTACTGTAATTAAATAGTTGAATGTGATATCAGTTATAAATGTCAAACTTCTGCCACGCTAACTTTTGCAGGATTTGTCCAATCGAGTCAGCCTTTGACCAAAATTAAACTTTTTTTTTAAGTTTTAGAAATTGTTGTCAAAGTTTCTGATGGATGACAGAAAAAAATCAAAATTATCTTGACGGTATTTTTAAATTTGATGAAATTAAAAAAGTTAAATAATTTTCAACATTTTGAAAATTTTAAAAAAATAGAAAAAACTAATTTTCTGGTAGATTAAGAAATTTCAATGAAAATTTGTACTACATATTAAATATATTTCGAAACCATCCTAATGAAATTTTTCAATGAGACAAAAATTCAAAAAGTTAGATTATTTTTAAAATTATGAAATTATTTTAAAGAGATCCGTAAGTTTAAACGTAATTTGAAGTAGATTTCAACAAGATTTACAGAATATCGTCATGACAGTTTTCGATTGGACACACATTTAAAAAGCTCTAGATAATTTAATAATAATCAAGTAAATTACCTATATCAGAATATTTTTAAAACGCAGTGAAATGATTTTCAATATCTTTCTCAAACTGACTACAGCTTTTTGTAGATTTGACGTAGAATCGAAGCCGCAGGTTCTTTGAGAACCGCCTTTCAAAATAAATTGAAAACAATTTCAGTTCCAATTTATGACTGTAGTTCATCAGTACGCTTTAAGCGTACGGAAACGATTGCGAAACGCAAAAAGCGTACCCGCGCTCCCAAGGGGCGCTCAAACTTGGGGCAAGGCGCCGCGTGTATAACGGGCAATGAGAAGGTGCCCACTCAGCGATCACTTTTTTTGTATAATTATCGATACTTAATTTTTTAAGCTACTGACTGTGAGCTTGAAATTCATATTTGTTTGGCTACGGCCAAAACGTGCTGAAAATGAATAAATCATTTTCCCATGGATATTTTTGACATTGACCAATGTGTGTCGTCACTTCACGTTTCGGTCAGCCAATTTCGGACTTGAGCCGTTCGATATATATATTTTTTTCCATTCATAATTAGGAGTTAACTCCCTGCCACAAAAATTATACAAAACATATATTATAAATAATATTAAGTACAATATTGATATGAGTTAACTCACAATTGCATTTATTGACTTATTTAACTTGTATTCGATACATTATACTTTCGAGCAAGGTAGTTGCGAGGACATCTGATGGCATTTTTACTAACTGCATGCGATGTCACTATACTTATGTTAATCGGCCGTTCATATTTATATTTTTTGCCCAAAGCTTCTTATTGCATTCGCATCATTTATGATTGAGAAAGTATTAGAATCGTCTGAAGTTTCACACCTTAGTTTTTAAATGGATCTCCACGTTTTGAGACCCCCTGAAGCCGAAAATCAAATTTTGGCGATGGCGTCTGTCCGTCTGTCTGTATATATGACCGTAAACACGATAACTCTTGAAAAATGAACGGATCAAATCGAGCTTTGATACACTTTTTTGGGTCTAAAAAGAAAGAACGAGTTCGTTAACCAGCATTCCTTGGCCAACGGTTATAGTTTTATCCATCGAAAATGATATGCAAAAATCGAACATTTCAATTTTACGCCAAAGGACGATAGATATGTATAAAAGTTTCAGAGAAGAATTGAAACTTTTTAAAATATCTACAATTTTTCCTGCAACCATTTTTTGATAGGACTTGTCATTCCGGTTTTATTTATCGCAAATACTATGAAAAAAAATGGAAAATTCAAATTTTGAGCTAAACGACGTAAGATACGAAAAAACGTTCTAAAGAGGTATTGCAGCTTCTAAAAGTCTTACAAAATTTTGTAAAACATTTTTCGATAGGACTTGTCATTTTGGATTTATTCATCGAAAATGCTATGAAAACAATTGAAAATTAAAAATTTGAGCCAAACGACATGAAATAGTGGGGAAAGTTTTAGGAAGAATTTA